>PVJO010000586.1:0-226432 GCA_004026905.1 Hystrix cristata
GTCGGCCACGCCGGCCCGCCCTACCTCTGCCATGCCTCGGACCCAGCGGACTATAGACTGAAACCTCTGCAGACTGTGAGCTAATAAACCTTTCTTCCCCTAACTTTGGGTGTCGAGTATTCTGTCCCAACAACGAGAGAAAAGTAACTAAAACAAGTACCTTGTCCAGAGTTACAAGTCATGAGGTTAAAAAATGGAACATCCAGTTTAAATCCATTCTGCCCACAAAGTTTATGAGAACAACCAGGGATTCATCAGAGAGCACACTACGAACACCTAACTCACAGAGCATGGGAAGGGATCAAGAACGCTTCTCTTAGCAGTCTTTTTGAAACTGAGAGCTGAGGGCCGGCAGGGCTTTGCCCAAGGAGCCAGGGTACTCGAGGCAGAAGACAGAGATGAGCCACAGCTGTGAGACAGGAGTCTCTGACGCTATAAAGCACGAGAAATCTCTGTGGCTACAGCACGGTGAAGTCATGAGCCCACACAAGGCCGACCCGAAGCAGGCCAGATTACACAGGGCCTTCTATGCATCGAGAACTTTGTGTTTTATGAACACAAAGTACAATGGAAAGACTCTGAGAATTACATGTTCCCTCCTTTTGTTCTCAAAATTCACTTTATGGAAATCAGTATGGAGACTCCTCAGAAAACTAAAAATAGAAATTCCATGCAAACCAGCTATTACCCTTCTAGGCATTTTTCCAAAGGAGTTAAAGGCATTATATTACAATGATACATGCATACCAATGTTCATAGCACCACATTCACTATCCATCAACAGACTAATGGAAAAAGAAAATGTGCTTTCTATAC
Source organism: Hystrix cristata (assembly GCA_004026905.1). NCBI lineage: Eukaryota > Metazoa > Chordata > Mammalia > Rodentia > Hystricidae > Hystrix > Hystrix cristata. Next base: position 817 of record PVJO010000586.1, read on the forward strand.
ATAATGGAAAACTACTCGGCTATAAAGAAGGATAAATTTGAGTCATATGTAGGAAAATGGATGCAACTTGAAAACATAATGTTAAGTGAAATAAATCAAACACATAAGCTTAAATACTGTAGGGTTTCTTGCATATGAAAAATACAAAGTATAAATAAAGAGCAAAAAAAAGACAAATAATAGGAAATAAGAAGATAGATCTTTTGCAAATGGGAAGGGGACCAAGAGATAGAGGGTGTGGTGACTGTGGAAAGAGATGAGATGTGTGTGAATATGCCAACTACCCACAGTGAATGTAATCACTATGTGTTGCAAATATGAACAAAAAAATGAAATGAAAATGTGGAAGGGGAAGGGAATGGGAAAAAAAGAAGCAACAGTATATGTAATGTACAGGTACGAATCCCCTATGATGAATGTTATCACTATGTACATCTAAAATGTGCCATTAAAATAAAATTAAAAAAAAAAAAGAAAATGTGGGAAGGGGGTCTAGAGACAGAGGGAGGGAAGCGGGAGAGAAAGGGAAGTGTCATAAAAATATTAAGTCATGTTAAGTACATTCACCTACTTGCTAAGCTGAATGTAAATATTATATACTGTCTACATGTACTAATTAAAAAATGTAAAACTTATGTTTGTTGCTTATTTTGGCTTATGGGAGATCATTAGATCAGAGGACAATAATAGACTATTCAATTGAAAAATGTTACAAGCATGGAAGTCCTATTAAAACTCCCACAACTTCCATGACTAGAGAAGGAGGAAGGTCTATTCCACCCATACATATATTTTAGTAAAACAATCTCTAAGCATTGAAATAGGTAGATAGAAGAAAAAATACTGGTCCCACTCGTTTTCACATAAAAGTAACTGAGAATCCATTACATTTTTATATCAATTAAAAAGGAAGCCATATTTTCTTGATTATTGGAATTACACTGAATTAATGTAAACATAAAACACAAAATGAAAATTGACAGGCAACTTTTATAATAAAATTGTACGAATAAAACTTATGACTAAAAATATACAAACCATCAACACTGACTCAATTAATGATCTAAAAAAAGAGGAGATGAATAATTATATATGAAATTTAAAATGTCCAAAAAACAATTAGGAAAAGAGAACAAGGTGTGAGGAGGAAATATTTTTCCAGTTTAAAAAATAGGAAGCTCCAGTATTATTTAAACTGAGCAGACTGAAACTCTCCACTCACTTCTAAAACAGTGACTCAAAAACGATAGAAAGTCCAGAGAAAAACCACACATTACATACACCCAGACGCACACATATATACACACACAGCAAACATGACTCAATTAATATGGATTTGAAAAATCTAAACTAGATAATTAGAAATGAACAGAAATACCTTCAATTTAGTAGTTGGGAGTCTATAAAAATATTATATCAAGTCTGCAAATAAATGGTTAAAGAGAAACAAATAATCAATGATATAATTCCCAAAAATGTCAGCTAACAAATTCTACAATTTTATTAGTAAAACAGTAACATAACTTGTAAACTGACAGTAAAACCATACTTATTGAGATGATAAAGAACACCTATAATAAGTCAAAATGCAGCATTGTATTTAAAGGCATAGCACCCCAGAGAGCAAACTAAAGAGAAAGAAATGTGAAAAGAGGAACAATTACAGGGACTGCTACATTCAGATTCTGAAATGTGTTATAATCCTGATGTCATTAAAGCTGTGTGAAAATGCCACAAGAAAACCAACCAATCAACAGAAGAGGAAAGAAAAATCCCCAAATCACTAGATACCTCCCTAAAAGATTAAAATGACATACTCGGTCATTAGGAAAAGGGTGACTAAGAACCAACCATCAATCTGCACCTCAATCCAGAAACCACAAAATAATAGTAATAATATCTACATGAATATTTCACTACAAAAAACGAAGTAAATTATGTACTAAAAATGGCAAATATTTGGGAGTGGACGATGCTAAAGAAAAAGCACTGAGGTAAAAACTGATCAATTTGACCTTACTAAAATCTTTCACCTACCAAGAAAATCCTAAAGAAAATGTAGAGTCCAACCACAGCCTACAAATTTACTTGCAACATAGAATTAGAATCAGTAAATATGGATTTATTTATGAGTCTTAAAAATAAATATAAGGTGGCAATCCATCAGACAAACATGGACAAATACTATGGTATAGTAAATATGTTTAAAAAAACCAAATTTTTGTAAATAAATGTATATAAAATTCAATTTTACTAATGGTGAATGAAATATGAATAAATTACAAGAAAATAGTATTAAATCAGAATATAAACACAATGATTAAATCCCTTGCTGTAGATAGGAATACAAGTAAATACTCCCAAACTCTGTTTGTGGAGTACAAATTTTCTGGAAGCAATTTTCTAGTATCATTAAAGACCTAAAAATGTCAAAGCCCTTTAATCTAATTCTTCAATTTCTGGAATCCATTCTGAAGATGAGTATGGATGTGCACAAAGATATATCTATGAAAAGTTTTATCTTAAATAGTAAATTACAAAACTATTTAAAATATGTAAAAAGCATATTTAATGGCATGGCATATGACTATGATTTATTATTATGTTTTTTTAATTCACAAAAATGTGCACAGGTAAACATGAACTCATTTAGTTTTGTTTATTATGTATTTATAAAATTATAAAAGAATATACATAGAGCAATGTGAATTCATGTATTGATACAAAGACTCCTCATATGCATAAAAATATTGATAGTAGATAAATTTGGATAATATTTTATCTTCCTTTTGATCATTTCTAATATCTAAGTTTCTTTCAATGATATACATTACTTTTTTTTTATTTTTTAATCAGTGCAGGGATCGAACTCAGGGACTTGCGCTTGCTAGGCAAGCACTTTGACCACTGAGCTAAATCCCCACCTCCCTGAATGATAAATATTACTTTTATAACAAAGAAAACCATAAAATTTAGCAACATATACTACATTCAAACATTCTAACTTATAAACAAAAAATGGGTAGCTATTCAACTAACACTTCAAAATTTTTCCTAAAGGCTGATTCATTTTAGAGCTTTAACTCGAAGTTAAAGTTTTACAACTAAAAATAATCATCATTAATCATTTTCTCCTTTCTTCTCTCCTCCCCCTTGTGTGCGTGTGTGTGTGTGGGGGGGGGTGCCTATATTCGTGTGCGTGTATTTACAGTTTGCTACAGTTTGGATGTTTGCATGTCCCCCAAATTCGTATTTTGAAATTCTAAACCTGTAGTGTAAGATATATGGAGGTGATTAAGATTATGAAGGTAGAACGTTCACAATTGGGATTAGCGTCTATACGAAAGTGGCCCCAGAAAGATCCTACTCCCCTTCCACCACATCAGATTAAAGTGAAAATATGGCCAACTCTGAAGTTTCTGTGGGGAATTTTTGGGTGTTTTTTTTAAATTTTATTTTAATAGTACATTTTAGATGAGTTTCTGGTTTTTATAAGCCACCAGTCTGTGGTATTTTGTTACAACAGTTCAAAACAAAATAAAACACAGTTACTTGCTGATAATCTCGGTCATTTTCATTACCTAAACTCATTTTTCATAATGCCTGGGAAATGTTACTTCCCTTACTGTTTAATTCACGCCTGCCAAGAGCTGAGATTTCAAGCAGGATGCTTTGGGATTTTTGACATAGTTCAGCATTTTTCATATGCTTTCCTTATGTGGTTAGTAGGCAGCACAACTGAATATTCCTTATCCAGAAATAAAATTAATCAAAGTGAAACTCACATAGAAATCAAGTGGATTAATTGTATCTCTTTTGGTCTTTTCTAGAAATTTTTCTAGCGCCATAAGAAATAACCTCTGAATTGTACTTTGATGATACATATTTTACTAACCGAATCGTAGTAACAAAGGCTTATGGCTAGTCTGTTTTTCCCATTCTCATAAAGAAACACAATTCCAAAACCACATATTCCCCTTTGACGCCAAGGGCCCTCAGGCAGTGGCTAACAGAGTTGGGTTTATCCTTTATGTTGAGATGAATAATGCATGACAGTAAAACGCCAGTCTTCCAGCGCTACCATTGAAGGCAGACGATAGAGCAGAGTTGACTGATAGGAGCTCTGTGCACATACAGCATGTTGAGAGATCCCTTGTCAGGGACTCACTGGCTCGTGGCACCAGATCTCACTGCATCTAAAACGCAAGCCACAAGTACTTTCGTTGTTAAGTCCTTCACCTCCCCTCTCCTTGCGCAGCAATGCAGCCTCCATTCTTCACTTACTATGCAGAGCAAAAATGCCCGTTTACTCACTCATATGTATTTTTTCTGCTATTATAGATGTTTAAATAAGTAAAATAATTCCAACCAAGAGTTCATATTTTCTTCACCATATGAATTATTTCTGTCATTGTGTAGCTTCTTAAAATCAAGCTGATTTCATAGTTTGTTTTGTCTAACTCAAATCTATGTTCCATTTTTACCTTCTGAACCAGTACATGTCCACTGTTGGCTTCTCCAAATCATATATTCAGAGATTTTCAAATCCTAGAGCAAAATTCCTATTCTGACCATTCTCTAGAGAGGCTCAGATTCTTTCATGCCTTCCTGAGTTTTGTCAGATAGTCTCTGCAATTGCCCTATCTTCTTATTTCCATTCCTTTCCATTTTTGCAGAAAGTACACCTAAGATGGCATAGTTTTGCCCTCACATGCTCAACATAAACCTCAATGCAAAAGATCGATTTTAATTAAGATAATATTATGAAATGCTAGTTGAAAACTTCCTATGTGACATATACATTATGTTCAGTATTTTTTTAATGTTTTAGTTTGTTACATTTTTTAAAATAATTTTATGTGGTAGATACAATTTTTACCCACATTTTATTGATAAGAAAACTGAGCTTTATATGAAAGAATAACTTGCTTGGAATCACAAAGTGAAGCAGAAACAGAAGGAAGATTAAGACAGAGCGCTGTCTAATTCCAAAACCCATCCTCCAAGTACTATGAATAACTGCCTGTTAATGATTCGAATGGGTCAGAGGATGGTGAGTCTGGGCCTAAAGATTTGTCTTTAACAAATGGAATATGGCTAAAGTGACAGGATGTGATTACAAAAATTAGCTCGCAAAGAAGGTGGCCTCTCTGCTTCTCTCTCTCTCTCTCTGTCTCTCTCTCTGTCTCTTTCTGTCTCTCTCTCTCTCTCTCTCCCTGCAAACACTTTCTCTAATGAATGCCAGCTACTATATTGTGACCTGCTTCCTGGAGTGCATGGAGTGGCCCATGTGATGAGAAACTGAAAGAGGCCTCCTGTCAACACCTAGCCTCAGCCGACTAGTCCATGAAGAACTACACCCTACCAACAGCCACGTACATAAATTTGGAATCGAATCCTCCTGCAATGGACCCTTCAGTTAAGACCACCACCCCAACTCCCATTTTACTGCAACTTTGGAAGAACTTGAGACAGAGTACCTTGTAAGCCATATGACCTGCAGCATCTGTGAGATAATCAATGTTGTTTTCAGTCACAAAGCTTTGAGGTGATTTATTACATAAAGATATCAGCAGTAGAGCAACACAGGAAATGAAAATTTTCCTATAGACTCAGTGGAAATGTAAATTATACAGTCATTCTGGAGGATGTTATAATACCTCATGTATGAATACTTACAGGAAATGACCCAACAACTCCACTCCTGAGTATATGCTAAGAAACTGTCACAGACATCTAAAAATGGCCATGTGGAAGGTGTCTCTGACTGTTGCTTTGGTAGCAAGAACTGGCAGCAGCCTACAGATCTATCATGCAAAGAATAGATAAGTAAAATGTGATGAATATATAGTACTGTGCAACGCTGTGCAGTGATTCTAAGCAGTGATCCAGAAAAGCACAGATTCCTTTAAAGAGTGTAAAAGAAAATGGAAAAAAGGCACAAAAACAGCAATATTATGTAAGGAACATAAAAATATTGGTTAAATAACAATATATTTTTCAAGAACATATATATATATATATATACGTACTTATACACAATAGTACGTGCATCAAACACATTAGTTTCCTCCATAAAGTGGTAGGACTGTTGATAAAAAGATGAAATAAGAGAACAATGAAAGAGTGAATCGTAATAGTGCAGAATCAAATATCGGATATGACTAACTCAGCTCTGCTCTTAAAACAGGAACAGACAATCAAACAAAGGGTACGATGCATCCTTTTGTTTAGTTTTCATTTAAAATTCAGTTCAGGTATCATCTCCAGTGTGTCACCTCATTATTTAGCTTCCAGCAAATCACTGGAAAAATAGAATTCACGTGAGGCACCAAGGTGCATTTTCTTTAGCTTCCTTTGTTCTGAAATTTCATTTGAAGGAAATGAAAGTTTTCCCAAACCCAGACTGCCAAAATGATTACACTTAAAGCAAGAGACCATCGAGTGAGTACTAAAGAAATTCAGACAAAAGATATAGGTGGGGATAAATTGTGGTGAATTAGTGAAAGTGTGGCGGGACCATCCACCTTCCAACACATGGGAGCTAGAAGAATAGCAGCCGTATCGGATGATACAATACACTCCCTATTGATCAGCCCAGTGGGTGTTTACAGACTATCAATTTGTCTACTACAATTTCCCTCAGACAACTGGGGAAACATAATCAAAATATAGGAAAAATAGGATCCCTGCCTTAAAGTAATTTAATTGTTGGAAAATTAAGCAATATTGGCTACATGCAAAAAGAATACAATGGACAAAAATAAATGGGTACTGAATTGCAAAACATCACAAAATGAAAAGACAAATTATTATCCCCATACTAAAAAAGACCCTTAGAGGATTAAAAAGAACTCACTAACAATGAGATCCGTAATCCTATTTCATGGCTTGGTGATACTTTGACATGTGATAAGTAAACTGAGAGGAACAAGAGATATATAATATCTCTGTATAGCCAACTTACATTAGGAAATTCTGACTTAATTCCCAGCTTTAACCATTACATAGAATTTCTTTTATCAACTGTACTTTCTCTAGAGCTTATTCTGTCGAAAGATAAGAAGTTCCTTGGCCAATAGGTGGTTTTTGAATAGAGCAGAAGCAAATAATTCTGTGCAATCCGATCAGAAAAGACTGTCATTGTGTTGGGTAATAATATCCTGTTGGGAGATTTGGTCTTTTCAGGCAAAAGATTTTAAAGACACATCACATACGTGTTTCTTATTGTTTGCTTCTCCAACCACTAGCTTAAAGAGTAAGTTGTCTCTGGCAAACAGCAATTATCAAGTATTCTAACAGTCTGGGGAAGCTTTTTCCTTTATTAAAAAAAAGAACGTGATTGAGAGAAGTGAATAGCATTACTTGAGAACATTAGGAAGAGCCATGAAAGAGATCTGTTTCTTTGTGAAACAATTTAGAAAATATTTGGTTTTTATCCCGTCATGCAGTACAGAACAGAGGATAAATCTCAGAAAGATCTTCTTTCTTGGTAAAGGAAGATAACGATAGAACTTCTGAATTGAGGTTTTTTTTCCCCTCCTCTATTTCCTCTTATTGTGTTGTTAAAATGAAAAACTAAGAAAACCTCTAAAGCTCAGGTTAATAAGGTTGAGTGTTCTAGCCTTCAAAGTGCTGGAACCCAGTGACCTGCCTAGAGTCCAGGAGCTGTCACAGGACAGCCAGACAGAAAATCCAATGAGCATTATGTATATCTGAAACACACAAGGTCTGCAAAGGAAATGGAAATAAAATCTGGGAAAAAAACAGACGGAAATAAATTAACAAAGTCCCCAAATGTCTGACTTCTCTTAAACCTTAGTACATTGAGAAAATGAACTTACTTTTTAAATAAATCATATTTAAACTATGTGATTTCCTATTGTACTTATACCATTTTACTCCCCAGGGGACATTCTTCTTAAAAGGCACTTGGCTTATATTCATGCCAAGCAGAACACTACCACACTTCTTCATCCCAATTAAATGTGATATTAAAGCCTGCTTGTCTCTTTTCTCTTCCAGTATCTTGCTTTGAGTAGTACCCATGCTAACAATGGTCATATGTACTTAAAACATGATATTTTTCGAAACTATACAACTACTAATCAAAGAGTTAGAATTGTACTCATCTACAAAGCAATATTTCTGCATATTTTCCTAAAATGGATTGAATCTTCAGTTGAAAAACACAACCAGCCATGGTTCTCACTCTGTGTGTGTGTGTGTGTCTAATTTGTTCACATACATTGGGGACAATACTTTTTGATCAAGCCAAGTCTCCAAATTGAGTGTCCATATTTTTCCTCAAAAGAATACTTTTATTGCTGCAGTTGGGCCTTTTTATGTTAAAGAGAGCAAGCTTACAATTTACAAGAACACTCCCTGAGGTTGGGAACACAGAAACCATCTTGAATACCTACTTAATAATTTGCTCTTAAATAAGTAGCTACGACTTTAGCTGTGATCTTTTCATTTCTACTGGGCTGCTAATTACTATGGTAGATTGTTAATTCTAAACTGAGTGTTTCAGGGTGTCATGACCTGCTGGGGCAAAGCAGGCTAATCTAATGGTGGGATCAAGGTCATTAAAGGGTATGTGCTGCCAACAAGAATGAACATGTAAATTAGTTCAGGAAATGACACTCATGAATAAGTGGGTATGATAATTACATTGGGACTTATTTACATTTCCAGGCTACAAATGGGCTGGTTTCCAAAAGTTCATAGGCAGGTTAGTTACTGTTTGAGAACTCAAAATACACAGAAACAATGCAAATAAATGGGGCCTAAAGTCAGACTCGCCTACAAAACCCATTTCACCAACAGTAGCTGAGTAACTATAGGTTTGCATTTGAAATACATACAAAGCAATGTTGTTATAAACCTAAATGTGTAGCAAAATAGAAAATAAAAATGAAAAAAAATGGAGGTATGCATGTGCCTGCAGGTGTGTATAAAATTCAGGATTAAAAAAAAAAAAACTTCTAGACTATCTTGCAGATTTAAATATAAAATACTCTGGTCCTCTGCAATAAGAAAACATAGTTTAAGGATTAATGTAACCCTAAAGTGATGGTCCCCAATACTTTCTTTATCTGGGTTTGGCTCCTCTCTCTCTGCCCCAGAGGAAAAGGAGAATCTCTAGCATGAGGCCCAACCCAACCCATCTTCTCTTAGAATCGAGAGAGAAACTGGAACTCAACATGTGTGTCTGGGTGTGTGTGCATGTGTGTAGACTGAGGTAGGGGTGGGAATACTACCTCGCTTTAGCCTCAGCCATACCTTGTTGACAGCAAGCAAGATTTCTATCCCATGTGATACTTCAAATCTATGCTCTAAAACAATCCATTTTATAATTCTACAAATCAGTTATATAATAAGATTATTCCAATAATTATCTAGCTTTAGTTACGTACATTAAAACTTTGTACATATCATAACTTTAATATAAATGTATAAAAATTGAGGTTTCCCTTAAGAATTGTGGGTCATGCCTATTACATTATCCTTTGTCTTCAATTTGTCATTTTTTTTTACCTCTAAAGCTCTTTTTCTCTTTGTAATTTGTCAGCATCAATTAGCATAATTGTTAGAAATTATCAAATAAAACAAAGAAGCTTAAGCCACTGGCCAGTGATCCAAATAGAAACACTCCCAAAGTAAAGGAAGAGGGTAGAAGAGAGCTATGGTTTGGATCTGGAATGTCCCCTAAGGCTCCTATGTTCACAGCCTAGTCCCAAATACATCAGGGTACAGAGATGGAGCTTTGGGGAAGTGATTGGCTCATGAGGACCATGTTTTCATCAATAGATTGATACATTGATGGGCTCACAGCAGACAGCATTATTGGGAAGTACAAGCCTTTTTGGTGTAAAAAGATTGCTGGTCGTGTGTCCTGGAAAGGCATATGACACAAGGACCTTTTCAATCTCTCTCTCACTCTCTTTCTCTCTTTCTTCCTTTCTCTCCTTCCTAGCTGCCAGGAGGTGAGCAGCTTTCCTCCATTGTGCTCTGTCTACCTCACAGAGGCCTAAAAGCAAGACCATGGACTGACACCTCTCAAACCATGAACTAAAATAAATCTTTCCTCCTTTAAATTGATTTCTCTTAAGTACTTGGTCACAGCAATACAAAGCTGATTGGCACAATAAGCCTATGTAATCTTGTCATCTGGACATTTGGTTAATTAGACTAATACTTCATAAGAGAAAGTGGGTTCATCTGAAGAGTACCCTGAGCAGAACACCCATGGCTGAGGAATTATTCATAATAAATAAACTAATTTCCTGACAGTAAATGAATCTATGAATCCCTGCTCCCTTAAAAATGTCACATTAGCTATACGATAGCTGGGGCGTAAACTGATAATGTTACATGATTTATTCTTTCCTTGTTGTGTGAAAACCTCACAAGAGACTTATCTATTATTCCTGCCAGAGAGTGTTTGATGGGAGCAACCCTTCATTCCCAGACCTCTCTGTTTTGTTTGTGCCTCTTGGTGATTTACTGGAAGTTACCAGCAAAGTTTGATACAAGGTTAGATCTCTGGTTCATGGCAGTCTAATTTGATGATCTAATTTCGTGTGTTATCTTATTTGGCCATAAACTCAGCTCTGCTAAAAATGATTTACTTAATTTCTTTTAATCAGCAGTTAATCTGAGTTCCAATTCCAATGATGTGGGAAAAAAAGTTCAACTTTTATCCTCAGGCAATTCTGACCTCCTTCCTTTATTCCCTTTCTAGGATTGGGAGAGTTTCTGAGAAGTTTTTAAGATATCAAGATGCAGAAAAAAGAAAGTAAGAGACAAGAAATTAACACGACCTTTATCACCTCAGGATTTTTTAGTTGGATTGGTAAGTTTTACATTTTAAAAGAATTGCAGGATGACTACAGAAAGGGCATTAGGTCATTAAGTTATATATTTGTTTTTCTGTCTTGTTTTGGTTTTTCTCTTTTGTGGTACTGGACACAGAACCCAGGGCCTTTGCACTGAGCTACATCCCCAGGACTTTTTTATTTTTCATTTTGAGATGAGGTCTTGCTAAGCAGCTAAACTGCCCAGACCAAGTTCAAACTTGTCATCCTCCTAACTTGACCTCCCAGAGTGTTGGGGTTATAGACATCATTTGTCTTCTAATTGCATCACCAGAATTTTACTACCAGAGAGATTTTAAATTTATGAGCCAATTTAATAAATTTTAGTTTATTCTTTCACTTTTACTCTCGTGTTCTGGAATCCAAGCAAGATATCTTCAAATTACCAAGTACTTTTCCCTTACATACCACACACTCTTACTAAAAGACTCCTTAAGACTCCCTCTTCTCAGTAAAATATGACTTGCTACATAATTTGTGGTATTTAGTGCAAAATGAAAATTAACGTTCTCTGTTCAAAAGCTCTAAATAATTTCCTTATAGCAACTTCAGTTCCATAAACAAGCATGAGGCTGCTCTAAACACAGAGCCATGAGTGACAGTGTAGGTCACATACCCAGGAAGCCAGTCCTATCCCAGCAGTAGCGAACAGATCAGAGATGTTTGACCCAAAGGCTGCAGCTCTAGACTGGCTCGTCCCCATGGAGTCTGGTGTGAAAACTCTACTCAACAATGTGCCTGTAATCAGTAGTGATGGGTAGAATCAATCAGATTCCATTTGGAGTGTTTAAATTTGGGAAAGAAAAAAAGAGAGAAGGAAAACGAGATACACAGAGGAGTAGTAAACCTCTACTTTGACCCATCTTTTTAGCTACTTGAAACTATCACTCTTATTGCTTCCCTCCACTGCTAGCCTTTACCAGACACTTACTTCCTGCATATACAATATTTTGTTATTTCCCTGAATTTTAAACTCTAACAAGAGTGCTGCCCTGACTTGAATTCCTTTTTGTGTTTTCAGAATCCTCTATTCAAGACACATTTTAATATTTGGAAATGAGACTAGGTGAGTGGCGATACACTTATTGGAATGGGTGTTTGCAAATAAGCCAAACTCAAAGGTTCAATTCTGGAGATGTTATGTTCAAAGTTTCTAGTGGACATCCAACAAATACACTAAATGGTCCAGAGGCAGGGGAAGTTAAGGGACAAGAGATAATAGATTTGGGAGTCATCCACATAAAAATTATGTTTATAGCTGAGACTGGATGGGCCCACAAGGGAAGAATAAGGAGCCAGACTGTAGAAAAGACCACGAATAGTGCCTGGACCCTCGGGATTAAATCAATGATTGCAGGGAGTGGGAATTTTTTACATTTTATTTTCTTGTTTGTGTTATTCATACCTACTTCTTTTAACAGGGAATAAATATTCTGCCTAATGTCATAAAAAAGTAGTTAAAAATTGAAGGCTGTCTCCCCTTTTTTGGTAGAGTCTGTGCAGACCTAATTGTTAAGTATTTGTTTGTTAATATATGAACAGTGAGCATCAATGCTTACACATGTTATTGTATGTTAAATATACTTCAGTAAAATGCAAATGTAAAAGCACGTAATTAATAAGAATTGTTCTTATACAAATATTGTAGCTTCTATTGCTTCGAGAACAGGACAGGATGCATTAAAGGTGAAAGCACTTTATAACCAACATAAGCTGATAAGCTATTTGTTTAGGTCCGCCCCCACCCTTTTACCAAAAGGAAGCATGTCTTTAAAACACTAGGTTGCACTTTCCCTTAGCCTATTTTAAAAGAAAGCTCACAGGAAAACAGAAACTAACTTCTAAAAGTGATGCTACAAATGTGTCATTGTTATTAATCTAAATGATTTAAGGGATCCAGCATATGCCTTTTTTGTGGCAAGTGTAAAAACACACCCTCGCGTTACCTCAGTTCATTTATTCAACATTAATAAACATAAGGGACACACTCCTTGACCTCTTCAAAGTAAAAGTCTGGTGGGAGAGGCAGGTGTTGAACCAGAAAGTAATTGAGATAGTTTTTAAGAAGCAGATTTGATGAGCGATACAACCTGTTAAAGTGCACACACACTGGGGAACAGACTTCAAAACCAAGACTCAGGGTGAGGGGAGTGTGCAGGTCCAATAATGACCCCAAATATATCCGTGTTCTAATCCTTGGAACCTGGCTGTGACAGTCAGGTTTCCATTACTGTAACAAGACACCTGAGATAATCTCTTAAAATTGATTTTTAAAACACTTGTTGCAAATAGGGAGGGGTGGGTGAATGGAAGGGAGGGGAGGGGAAGAGGGGAAGAGGGGGGAAACCAAGATGTATCATGTACAGGTACAAAATAACCATGTTGATTATGATCATTATGTATACAATGTACCAATACATGTTCTTGGTAAAAATAATTAAAAAAAAAAGTAAAGTAATCAAAAAGAGGAAAAGTTTATTTGACTCATGGTCTCAGACATGTTAGTCAACAGTTGTGTGGCCGTGTTGCATTGGGGCTGGCTATGTGACCAAGTCCGTCATGGCAGGAACCCATGGCACAGGCGGCCTGTGCATCTCAGGTTGGCTAGAAAGCACAGAATAAAAGGAAGAGACCTGAGACCCTATACCCCTTCAAAGATATGGCCCAGTGACCTAACTGCCCCCACTAGGTCTCACTTCCTACCACAGACTGGCAACCAAGCCTTTAACATATGGGGATTGCTGGACATTTCCAAAAACATAGTACATGGAATGTTACCTGATATGACAAAAATAACTGTGCAGATTTAATTATGTTTTGGTCCTTGAGATGGAGAGATCATCCTGGATTATCCAAGTGAGCCCTACATATAAGTACAAGTATGCTAAGAACAAGGCCACAGGAGAAGCCAGAGTCAGAGAAAGGGTGATGTGATGATGGAAGCAGAGATAAGGGTTACGTGCTTTGAAGCAGAAGAAGGACCCACAAGCCAAAGCATATAGGTAGCAGCCAGAAGTAATAAAAATAAGTGAATAAATAAACAGTTACAGAAACCTGTTCTGCCCTCAGAGTCACCATAAGGAACCAGCCCTGCCAAATTTCACTTTAGTCTGGAGAAATTGATTTTGTAGTCCTGGTTTCCCTAATCACCAAAGAATAAATGTTGGTTGTTTCATGCCAAAGTTATGGTCATTTGTTCCAGCAGCCATGGAAAACAGTGCAAGAAGGAATTTTCCAGAAGAGACAAGGGCGTGGAGATGGCTTTTAGAGAACTGTAGGTGCCCAGTGCTTCAAGGGACAATGAATTAGGCTGTAATTCCTTTATAGCTAACATGTCCTGCCTATCATTTTTCTGCTATGTCATCGCTTCAGAATTTTTTTCTTACTAGATTTCATTGACACAGTTTTGGGGTAAGCATCTACGTGCTAGAAACTGTGCTCGGCCAAAAAGACCCAAGTCCATGAAGCTGTGGAAGAATTATAATACTGGGATTTCAGGTTAGTTACCTTATAGTTACTGTGTAATTAGTTGTACTTTATGTTACAAAAAAGAAATGTACTTCCTGCAGATTAGATGTAGGTTTTCTACGTAAAATTCAGTTTCCTAATACAGATGCTTCTTCACGTGAGGTTATACCCATTAAACCCGTTGTAAATTTAAAATGCATAGTAAGTAAAAACGCATTTAATACCCCTAACCTAATGAACACCATAGCTTAATAATACAGTATACATCGAGCATTGGTTATTGGTTTTGGGGATCATGTGGCTGACTGGGAGCTCTCTGCTGCTACCCAACATGAGAGAGTGTCATAGCATGTGGTGCTAACCCAAAAAGAGATCAAAATTGAAAGAATGATTTCTACTGAATGTGTATTACTTTGAAACCATACAAAAATGAAAAAGTTGTAAATCAAACCATCCTAAGTCAGGGACCATCTGTACTAGTATTAATCCTCTCTACAGAAATATTCAAAGCTTTGCGAGAATAATAAGTATATGAGGGGAAAAAGCTTGTGCTGTTTGGGGAGGTTTGAGATTTGGGAATATGCTATGGAGAGAAATAATTCGACAGATTTTTTTTTTCTTTTTCGAGACAGCATCTCGCTATGTAGTTCAGACTGGCCTTGAACTCACTGTGTACCCCATGCAGGCCTTGAACTCACAGCCACCTTCCTGCCTCAGTATCCTGAGTGTTGAGATTACAGACATTCACCACCACTCCCGGCTTCGGCAAATTTTAGAATCAATTCGATCACCTTTTAGGTCAAAGAGCAGTGACATACAGTCCATGTGCTAAAATCATCCACTATTTCCTTTTGATCTTAGATATTTCTTCTTTCTACCATGTGCATTCAGTGATTTTGCTTCATCTCACAAATTTTGATAAATTATATTTTTACATTCAGTTAGTTAAAAATATTTTAAATATCTCGGATAGTTCTGTTTTTACCCATGTGTCATTCAAAAGTGTGTTGTTTAATGCCTAAATATTTTAGCATCTTCCAGCTGTCAGTTATTGACGGCTAGCTTAATTCTGCTGTGCTATAAGAGCACACTTTGCAGGATTTTTTATTCTCTAAGATAGACCAAATGTGGTCTATCTTGGTAAATGTTCCTTATGAACTTGAAAAAAATGTATTCTTCTATAAACTAACTGAGACAAAATAATCTGTAAATAGCAACTAGAGTAAGTTGATTGACGGTGATGACAAGTTCCACTATATCTTTACCAATTTCTCTGTCCGCTGTATGTAAATTACTGATAGAAAGGTGTTGAGCCTTCGACCTTAACAATAGATTTGGCCATTTCTCCTTGCAGTTCTGTAAATTTCATCTCACATATTTTGATGCTCTCTTGATACCCACATATGTATTAAGGATCATTATGTCTTCTTGGAGAGCTGACTTCTTCTTAACTATGTAACAGCTTTCTGTCTCCAAGATAATTTTCCTTGTTCTGAAGTCTGTCTTATCTCAAACTAATATAGCTACTCCCATTTTCTTTTGATCAGTTTTAACATAATTTATCTGTCTTCATCCTTTTAATTTTTAGTCTGTATTTAAAGTAGGTTCCTTATAAATACATATAGAGAGAGGACTTTAATAATGTCTGGATTTTAATTGATGTGTAGTATCACCTTTTTTTGAAAATAAAATGTAATTACAACATAGCTACAATTATTAATATATGCATTATTTATAGCTGTCCATGTGCTGTAATGACAGAGTGCTAACAACAGACTATATGCTCCACAAAGGCAAAAACATTTATTATCTGAATCTTCTAAAAACGTTTTGTCTGATATATCATATTAACAGAGCCAAGGACTAAAACCATATGATCATCTCAATAGACACAGAAAAAGCATTTGACAAGGTCCAACACCCATTCATGATAAAAAACAAAAAAACTCTGCAGAAAATTGGAATAGAAGTCTCTACATCAATCTGACAAAAGCCATCTGTGACAAACCAACAGCCACAACATACTAAATGGTCAAAAACTAAAAGCTTACACTCTAAAATCCAGAACAAGACAAGGATGTCCACTCTCACCACTCTTATTCAATATAGTTCTGGAAACATTAGCCAGACCAATTAGACAGGAGAAAAAAATAAAAAGAATAAGGATAAGAAAGAAAGAAGTTAAATTAACATTATTGGCAGATGACAAGATACTCTACATAAAAGACCCCAAAAGCTACACAAAAAGACTTCTAGATTTAATAACCAAATTCAGCAGCATAGCTGGGTACAACATCAACACTCAAAAATCAATAGCAGTCCTGTATACAAATAACAGACTCACTGAGAGAGAAATTAGGGAAAGAACACCTTTCACAATAGCATCCCAAAAAATGAAATACCTAGGAACCAATCTAACAAAGGCAATAAAAGATCTATACATTGAAAATTACAATATTTTGAAAAAGGAGATTGAGGAAGATATTGGAAAATGGAAAATATCCCTTCTTCTTGGGTAGAAAGAACCAGAATAGTGAAAATAGCCATAATCCCCAAACTGTTATACATATTTAATGCAATCCAAATGAAAATAGCAACAGCATACCTCACAGAATTAGAGAAAACAATCCTAAAATTCATTTGGAACCAAAAGAAACCTAGACTAGCAAAAGCAATTCTGGGCAACAAAAGCAAAGCAGGGGCCATCACTATCCCCGAACTGAAATTATGTTACAAAGCTACTGTAATAAAAACAGCATGGTACTAGGGGGGAAACAAACAGACCTGAGAACCAATGGAACAGATTAGAACATACAGAAACAAGTTTAAACACTCTCAGTTACCTTATTTTTGACAAAGGGGCCAAACACCATCAGTAGAAGAAAGATACCCTCTTTAACAAATGGTGCTGGAAAAACTGGCTCTCAACATGCCAAAGACTAAAACTAGACCTGTATCTTTCACTGTGCAGTAAGCTAAAATCAAAGTAGATCAAAGATCTAAACATTAAAACAGAAACACTAAATCTGCTAGAAGATATAATAGGTAGAACTCTTGAAGACATAGGTGCAGGCAAGGACTTTATGAACAAAGCCCCAATTGCCCAGGAAATATCACTATCAACAATTGGGATCTCATATTATTAAAAAGCTTTTGCACAGCAAAAGAAACCACCAACAGAGTGAAGAGTCAGCCCATTGAGTCGGAAAAAAATTTTTGCTAACTGTCCTCCAACAAAGGACTGATATCTCGAATATATAAAGACCTCAAAAAATATCAGACCCCCAAAGTTTAAAGATCCAATCCAAAAATAGGCAGCTGAAATGAATAGACACTTCTCAGATGAAGAAGTAGAAACAGCAAATAAACATGAAAAACTGTTTGACACCACTGGTCATTCAAGAGATGCAGATTAAAACAATGCTGAGATTCCATTTCACTCCAGAAAGAATGGCTGCTATCAATAAATCAGCCAATACCAAATGCTGGAGGGGCTGTGGGGAAAAAGGAACCCTTCTCCACTGTTGGTGGGGGTGTAGACTGGTGTAACCACTGTGGAAATCAATGTGGAGATTCCTCAAAAAAATAGGACTAGAGGCTCCATTTGACCCAGCTATTCCCCTTCTTGATATCTTCCCAAAAGAGTTGAAAGCATCATACCACAGCAATATATGCACACCCATGTTTATACCAGCACAGTTTATAATAGCTAAATCTTGGAAACAACCCAAATGACCATCAACTGATGAACGGATAAAGAAAATGTGGTTTCTTATACAATGGAGTACTACTCTGCCCTAAAGAATGATAAGCTTGAGATATTTCTAGGTAAATGGATGCATTTTAAGACCCTACTCTCAAGCAAAATAAGTTGGACACACATGTTTAAATACCACATTGTTTCTCAGGTGTGAGAAACTGAAAGTGTAATAGACTAAAATGTATTATGTTGGGAAAGGGAAGAAATTGTTCAAATGGAAGGGGAAAAAGGGCGGGGGAGGGGGAAAGGAACAGAGGGACAAGAGAAATAAGGAATAGAAGGAAAAAATGGAAACAAAGCTTTTGTAAATAAAGAGGGAGGAGGGAGTGAAGGGAGGGGAAGGGAACGGAAAAAAAGTAGCAGCAAGTTATATCATATACAGGTAGAAATCCCCTATGGTGAATGTTATCACTATGTACATCTAAAATGTACCAGCAAAATAAAATTTTTAAAAATTAAAAAATAAATAAAAATGTTTTGTCAAACTCTATTAGAACAGAGCCCTCTATAATTTATTTCCAATAATTCCTAATAATTTGGACTGTGTCGCTTCCTTGTCCCTAAATTTGAGCCACTCACCAGTCAAATGCTATAAACATCGAACACAATATGAATTATTTTTTACTTGCTGCACAAAAAAATTTATCAGTACAACACATAGACTCGCTGTAACCTAAGTGATGATGCACAATTACTCTGGGTGATATTAGAAATTATTAGATAGGCTTTTCAAGCCGTTTCATGGTATATTAAAGAAAACTTCTATGTAAATGTAATCTGTTAATAAAGAACTACTTCTTGATTGTGCATCTCATTTTCTTCCCACCCTCTCGATGTAAGCCTCCATGAGTTTTCCATGTAGGCTCAAGCCAGCTGACAAATTCTGGTGTCGCATGCATTATACGCTGGCCGCTTAAATGCATGGACTTTTAAAAGAAATTCATGTTCCTTTAGCAAGACAAATGTTGATTATAATTCTGTGGCTGGCAATAATGTGCTGACATCAGCTTTCATGAAAGAGCCTGTCCAGGCATCCATGTTTCTCCCGACCACAGAGGCGACTTAACAGGGACCTAACATAGCTAACCGTTAATATACTATTGACCCAGGGGTACTGATGGTGACAGGGCCAGCCGTTATGCCACAATTAAAAGCTTCTTTCAAAGGAGAAATGAAAAATCACCCCAAATATACATTTTAAAATGCAGAATTAAATATTTATGAGAAAGGCCTCCAAGATGCTGAGGTTAGCAGGTGCATAATGAAAGTGCCACATATTTAGGAGAAGGATTATTTCTCATTGTTGCATAATCAAGACATTTTTAAGTGACCTATGAGTAAAAGAAAAAGAAAAGGAGGGGGGAAGGGTGATTACAAATTAATAAAGCATGTAGTACTGTTTGATTACCGGCTACTGCAGTGTGAAATGAGTTGGTTTTAGTCCAGCTGTGCCTACTGATATTATCATCAACTTCCCTCCATGAGCGTCTGATGAGTTGGTCCCAACAGGAGAGATCTGCAGAGGAGGCGCAGGAGCGGGTGAGAACAAAGCAGGTCAGAGCTCTGTGTGGGAGCAAACAGCAGCTCTGACCCGAAGGCCGTGGTCAGCCAGCTCTACTGCCGAGTCTGGCTATCAAATTAGAAAAACTTTCTGAGGAAAGAGAGTACTTTCAAAAGAAATAAAAACTCTTTATTTCATAGAGTCAAGTGAAATGGAGTTACAAGTGGCCTTAGAATGAATCTAATCGAGCGGGTTTTGGTGCCTTCAGAGCACCAGTATTTCTGAACTCAGCCACAGTCGTGCCGAGTCAGAATCTCTGGTAATCAGGCCCAGAGTATGATTTAAAAGGAAAACCTCAGTTTGACAGGTTGTCAAATGACTAGCACCATTTTTGCTGTTGCTTCCTTGGGAGTTGGTTATACTTCTCTACTCCTTGACTTTGAGCCAGTCAATGTGACTTGCTTTAGACCATGACATGTAGGCAAGAGTGATACTGTCGTTGTGCCAATTTCATACCTAGGTTTTAAAGAAGGCACACGTATTTCTGCTCACACTCTTTTGTCTCTACTACCAACAGAGAAAGAGCTTTTCAGATACAGCTTGGGCATAGTCATGGAATAAACACACATGGAAGAGAAACGTCTCAGATTCTCAACTGATTCTCACAGACACAGGAGGAGGTAGAGCCACCGGACCTCTGAGACTCAGACCAACAACCACAGCCGACTTGGAGATGTGTGAAACAGCACAGCCAGACCAGCAGGACTTCGTTAGTGCGGTCGCACACATGTGGTTAGTAAATGCTTACTGCTTTGTGTAGCAAGGGTTTTTGTTTGTGACTACAAACAAATCATGGTGCAGGTGATACATACAATACGCCCAAGAATTCCAATAGTCACTCATGTGTAAAAACTATTAACTAGTTTACGGGGTCAGTACACTATGAATCTGTGGACCAAACATAGTCAGATATGGGTTTTTGTAGATAAAGTTTTACTAAAAAAAAAAAAAAAATAAATCTACCCTCATTCATTTACCCATTGTCTAGAGCTGCTTTCTTGCTACAATGACATTTTGCCGAGTCCAAAGTCTTGAGACAAGAGTCTTTAGTGCAAGAAAGGGTAGACCTAGAAAGAATAAGTACTTCTGCCAAAGTTACAAAGCACAGATTCTCCTAGAATGCAGGTCTTTGACTTCTTAATGCAGTGTTCTTTTCACAGGGACACACATATTTTTCAACAAATTTGAAAATTATTATTTTAGAAAAGGGATTCTCAGACAGCACTTTGATTTTTCTCTTATCTGTTCTCGCTCTATTTTTAAAAGCTGCTCTAAGCTGGTTTTGTGATGGAAAAAAATTAACAGGTTTTTTTTTAACCAAGGTTATTAAAGAAAAAGTAATTTCTGTGTCCCTTTCTCTGGGCTATGCACACTATAACAAAGGACTTTACTTGTTCCCTCCAAGAATAGAAAGCTTTGTGTTTTAGATGCCAAAAACTAGCCAGTGCTGGAGGGCTGTGGCCATCTGTTGCTATCATGTAGGTACACAGCTGACTTTGGCCTCTGAGCCTCAGAGAAGAAGAACTGTAGTCCATAAATATGTGAGTTAGAAGCTTTTCTAGCCCAGTTATGGGACATCTTTGATGAATATCTTCCCAGTCAAAAAGATTTCTTCCAGAACAATAGTTAACTAATTCAACACAAGATAGTTCTATTTATTCCTATCCAAAGCTGCATACCTGCTAATTCACAGGGCATCAACACAGTCCATAAAAACGAGGTTATGTCATAGCTAAAGTCAAAGATCTAAAATCAACTATCGTGGATCACCTGAATGACACTCAACTGAGAGAGGATGACTACAAAATCAGGAGAGAGATTAATAATATTGGGATAGAGAATTAGGAGAACACAGGTCAAATCCAAACAACACACAGAAAGACTTGGAGCTATTTCGTTCTATGAATTATTAGGAGGTCTTTACTTAAGTATTCATGTACATTGCCTGTTGATCTTTCTTTATATCATTCAGAGAGCTCACTTAAATCAGTGACTGAGTTGGAGAAACACAAATAAGGCCCACCTTGCCCCATAAATTTCTCTCCCTCCCCATCTCATTGAATTGTTGATCAAAAGGCCAGAATATCAATTAAACCAATAATGGATTGACAATCCATGCAGAGTTTTCTTTTTTAGCCTATCTTAGTCTGTTTGTGCTGCTGTAACAAATTACCCCAGAATGAATAATCTGTTAATAACCAATATTTATTTCTTGTAGATCTGGCATTTGGAAATTCCAAGATCAAGTGGCGGGGACATTTGATTGTTTGGTAAGGTCTGCTCTCTGTCCCCAAAATGGTGCCTTATTGCTGCATCCTACGATTCTGCATCCTTACATAGTAGAAGGAAGATGGAGGGGTGTTATCTGAAGCTTCTTTTATAAAGGCCTTAATCTCATTCGTGAAAGAGGAGCCCTTATGGCCTAATCACTGTTTAAAGAAGAGGATAGATTCAAATTATAGCAAAATTCAAATTCTAAATCCAATTAGAATAAATTCTAATTTCTAAAATGTATCCTCTGGCAAATGGTTCTTTTTAAATTGTTCAAACCTAAGCAGAGAGGAACGGATTGTACCATTTCAACCTAGCAATCAGAATAGAATGTGCTCTGTAACCAGAAATTATGTCTCATCTCCTGAAACTTTCCATCCCCACAAGAGATGACCATGACACACTTGTGTTTACAACTTGCTTTATCCACAGCATGAGTAGTATTTTATTTAATTCTTTCAAATAGATGAAAACCAAACACTTAATATACAGGATCTAAGACTCAGGGGTGAATTTATATTACCCAAACTTATCTAAATAAGAGGTGCTTGAGTTAAACCACAGAAGATGAATGACTGAGACATCTGTTGTAAATACACTACAGCTCAACTTTTCACTCTGCTCAACAGCTCCCTGCACCTCAAGGGACACGATTGCTGAGAGGGCCCTCACTAGATATCTGCCTGCACATCTCTCCTTGGAGCCTGTTTCTTAGGGGACTCAACCTCCAACACTCTAGACCAAGTCTCAGAAAGACAGAGTGCGGTATGGTACCTATGATAACTAATAATTAACCTGAAAGACTCATGCTAGCTTTAAAAATTCTCTACTTTACAGTGTGTAACAAGTTGAGAACCACAAGTGACTTCAGAAATTAAATAGGCCAGTGGTTTCCACAGAAAAAGATGAATGGATATTTATATTCTTCCTATCAATTTTAAATCATACAGTGATAACCAAGCTTTATTGACTATCTTAATTTATAAACCACTCATAATACAAGCTAATATGAGTATATGTTTCACATTTATATAAAATTTTCATATTTATCTTTGAGTCTTCACAACAGCCCTATCAACAGAACAATTATTAAGGTATTTTATAGTTAATGGCACTGAATTTGAAGGAGGTGAAATAATGTGCTCCGGGCCTTACAGTTAGGACCCAAAGGATAAGAAGATAAAAATCAAGATTTTCCAATTCGAATTTGTGTTGTCCTTTCACAATCCACAGTAGCCTCTGGGTGTAGTTATACCTTATCTTGCAAAGAATTGAATCCAAGCCCAGGAGGAAGAGAAGTTCTGCAGCGCAGAGCAAAAGCAAAGAAAGAAGTCAATATTATAAGTGGCACAGAGTTGACATTCCATTTGTTAATATAAATCTTTACCCTATCTGAGAGTGCTATTTTAGATCTTATTACTAACTTGCCAAATGCGCTTCTTAATGTGATAAGCAAAGGCTTGAAACCTCTAGAATTATTGGACAGTTGCCAGCCTTTGACCTCGGTAGATACAATCCTGATGGATTTTCTCCCAAGAAAGTCCAAAAACATCCATGTGGGTGTGGGCATTTAACTCGTCCACCCCAAGATTATTTTAAAATAGCCAGAAGACTGTGAAAACAAGTGGAAGCCTGTATGTGATATAAAAGCAAAAGAAATATGTAATGCAAACAAGAAATTTCGAAGGATATAAACACATGTGAGACAGATCGAAGGACAGAAATGAGGTGTGATCTATATACTTTCCTCCAGAGAAAGCTGTGCAGGGTAGCAAGAAGCTGTCAAGAAAATTGGATGATGTTACCTAAATCTTCCTAATCTGGAAGACTCTTGACCAATGTAGAGAAAGAAATGGCTCAATGTACAGTTCAACTCCACACTGTTAAGCCCCATGCAAGAGATGGTCAAAGGCCTCAGGTTTGTAAAAATTGCTCCTGCCAACCCAAAGACAGCAGGAATCATAAGGAAAATGGCAGAAAACTAGTACAGCCAAATACATGAACACCATGCCAGACAAGAAACAAGAGGAGAAAGATGGTCCCCTTGCCAAGATTCCCCAAAGAGAAACACAAAACTACACTAAAATGGGATCATTGAAAATTTGGTTATAAGATGGATGCTAAGAATCCAGAGGATACATGATAGGGATTCCGGCTTCATTCAGTACACAAAGATTAATGCTATCAAGAATAATTGCTCATTGTTTTGGATGTGATAATAATGTTGTGGTTAAATTATTTTAAAGAGCTCTTATATTTCATAGATGCCTAAAGAAATATTTTCAGATAAATAACATGGCCTTTGGGATTCACCCCAGAATAATCAAGGAGAGAAGAATCAAAAGGAGTATAAATGCAACAGGATTGTCCATGAATTTTTAAGTATGAATTTGGGTCATAATATACATAAGGTCTTGTTATATTATTTTCCTACATTTTCATAACAAGAAGTTTAAAAAACCAATTCTAGGAAAAATAAGGTTTAAATATAAATAATATCACCATAAAATATTGGAAAAATCATTGGTAAATGCATGTTCATAATCATAAAGCCAGAATCCATCAAAGAAAAAATTAACATATATGGTTACATAAAAAAAGAAATCCTCCTATATTCATATCCTCCTATATTATGTTGAGTCATAAATAGATTATAAAACTAATATGGTATAATTCAAAATTTTGTATATTTGTATTTGTTTTTTCATTTTGCCAAGACTGAGCCATCACAGGCAAACAACTAAGACAGAGCTTCGGGTAGACATAGATTGTAATTCTTTATACCTAAAGCGTTTATGCACTATGAGTGAGAAACATAGAAAATTATGAACACATGTAACAAGAGACCTGCCCCAGGTTGACTGGAAGGGAGCAATAAGGAAAAGTGTCTCGAGTTTTTAGCTGACAAATCTGAGGGAATAACTGGTAAGTAAGTAAAAAAAGAAAGAAGGAAATTTCAAATAAGACATTTTTCTCATGGATGGAATAACAGGCAATTTTTATTTAATTCAATATAGGTTTCCATAATCTCAAGTAGTATATCGTATTACTTCTATAATCCAAAAGTTTACATGTTATAAAACTTAAAATATAACAATGAACAACTGGAAAATAATTTTTTCTTTCCTGTTACATCTTATTTCCGAATAACACAAGTTATTAACACAAGTTGAAAGACCTTCTATCCTCGAGTTAAAAGGTGACTTTTTTTTTTTAGAAGTTTATCTTAAAAATGGTTCTAGGGTCATTAATAAATTAAGTGTCAAGTGAATCAAGATTTTTGTTGAAATTGAAAACATTATTATTTTTCACATGTCAAGACCTGGCAAAGTGACTAAATATATAGACACATTAAAAGGAAATGATGGTATTTGGAGTGGGCACAACTCATGCGGAATATAGGTGGGTATTGATTTCTAAGTGGCAAACAAGAAAACTGGAAATATAATGCAGAGTGAGAGAGAAAAGTGAATAAGAAAGAAGCAGGGAAAGAGGAGAGAGAAGGGAGGAAAGTGAAAGTCCCAGCACAGTGGTGCATAAGTAGGAGGCTCCCATATTTCTGGTTATACATAGTGCCAAGAGTTACAAATTGCCAGAGCCTCGAAATAATGGAACGCTTAAAACCTTTCTACTTTATTTATTTGGTTTTGCTAACACTGCTCTTGTTCATCAAAGTAGGAAGAAAATCAATAAGCATTTGGGTTTGCCAACATAACTCAAAGTACACTGAGTTTGTAGGCTCACAAATCTTCATAAGAAATATAATTTTCTCATCACATTCTCCTGTGAAGGAAATGGGAAATATTTTATTTGCAAAGAATCTTCTTTTGTTTTTGATACAAAGGTAAACTTGGCAATAATTCTTTTTATTTTAGAAACTAAGAAAATTTGAATTTTCCACACTTTTACCTGCTAATTTGGGATTTATGCCAATATTTGACTTCACCAGGGACCATAACTTCTGTGCTTAACATGATGGCAATTGTAATGAGTAGGACAGCAGAAAAGAAAAGGCCTGATTTCAGAGTCTGAATGGTATGGCTGTTTCTAGTGTAAGAGAAGGTTACTTAATATTCCAGAGAAATAGTTATAAAAGCAGCTGTGTCGAAATGACATGACCTATGTATGTAAAGTTACAGTTTCTGCCATACAGCAGAAAAGCGAATAAAAGAAAATTGGTAAGTAGATTAATAAACTCTCTGGTCAATATAAAATTTTTTTAACTAAACTTTCATTTTCTATTTCATCATTCTGGTTTTTGGTTAAAACTCAAGAAATGGCAATGTATTTTCTCTATTTATAGTTCTTGTCCTTATACACTAAGGAGATTTTCACACTACCACCCTTTACATGTTTATATTTAAAATGTCACTATTTCTATTTAGAATTGTGGAGAATACTCTTCAAATGAAAAAAAAAATTACAGGTATCTGACGTATAAAATAAATAGAGTCTCAAAACATGTCATTTTCCTTAAATTCAGGCAAGACTGTGAGTACCCATTTTTGCTTGGCAATTTTCTTGCAGTGAAATATCCTATGGTTGAATTGAAGGAAAAAGCATTAATATTAACTGAAGGACCCCAGTCTGCATTTTACTCCCAAGATTTAGGTTGGAGCTGATTAAACAGCACTTAATAAATCCACTTGGGCAAAGTTATGGCACTTAAGGGAGATTCGAAATAGTACTATAATTGTGAAAAGTTCATGGGATGCCAATTCATACCAGCGACTATAATTAAAGTAGCTAGAAGTAACAGGTCTGGGACTGGATTCTGATCAATTTTCCACGGTAAAACAGCACTAAAAAGCTACTATACACAAAGATAGAATTTTCTTTCATGATTCACAGCAGCAGAGGTTTTCAAGACACAAAGAATCTAGCAACTGAATGTATAATAATGTGTTCGCTACTGGAAGGCAAGGGAAATAAGGATCTGAAGATGGAGACTTGAAATAAACGCAATAGGACTGACGTGCTAAGTGCTTTGATATTCACGCAGCAAAATAAAGAGTTTAGACTGTAAGTGGAGACCCCAGACTACAGAGAAAGGTATTTTTTCTTCCCACTTCACTTGGATTATGTAGAGCAGAACAGCCTTCCGCTAAATGGTTTGCTGAACATTCATCTATTTTGGGATAGAAAATGAGCATTCTAAACTGAATAAATCCATCCTGGCTCAATGGTGTGTCTGATTTATAACACGTTACATTAAATGCAACTTTTGGATCTTTCTTCCACAATTTCCAAGCCTTGGGCAAATTTTTAAATCTACGGTCTCTTGACTCTCTTCTTGACATGATTCTCTATATTTAGGAATCACAGGAGAATCTGTTAAAAAATTAAAGATCTCATTCCCTACCCTCCAGGGATCCTGATTTGGTAGTTCCAAGATAGGATATAATTAAGAAATACCCTACATAAAGTGACTCCAAAAGCAGGGGATTCATATGCTGAAGGCTAGTGAGCTCTTCACTCATTCTTTGTTTAAAGAGGAAAATGAGAAGTTTATTTGGAACCTAATTGTCCAAATTTTCTCTGTTCCTCATTTTTCAGCAAACTAATAGTCAATAATAACAAGTTAGTTTAAATTAAATAATTAAAAGAACCATCAATGGATGCTAAAGCCAGTAAGTGAAAGTCTAATTAAAAAAAGTATATTTTCATAACCTCAAAGTAGTTCTCTAACAAATGTGTAATGATTATGGCACTTGGGATAAATCAAGTCAACTTTGTATGGAATAGAGTATCAAGTCTGTAACATTTTTGTTAAAATTGTACAGTGAGGAAATATTGAACAAATACATAGTGAAATTATCTGGCCTTTGCACTTCAAAAATATCAACATATAGGAGACAAAAAGGAACTGAGGGACTATTCTAGATTGGAGAAACTAAGGAAACTTGACAAGTAAATGATCCCATATTGAATGTTGGATGACAAAGAAGAAAGAAAAGAGATTGTCGATTCTATGTTCGCATTTCTCAATAAATATCATCTTTTGGGATAGTGGATATCACTTAAATGAAGTTTGAAGGTATGATGGCTGTATTCTACCAAGGTTAATTTTCTATTTTTGAAAGATCTGCTTGTGTGTATAAATAGAGAGCATCCTTATTTCAGAAAAACACACACTGGACAATTTAAAGATAATGGAGCATCATATCTGAAATTTATTTTCCAATGGTACAGTAAATACAGAGAAAACTAGACAAGCAAACTGAGAGAAGGAGAGAAAATAGTAAAGAAAATGTGGTCAAATATTCACAACAGTGGAATGTGGGTGAAAGGTACACAGTTTTGGAACTGTTCTTACAATTTTCCTGTGACTTTGAAATTACTTCAAAATAAAATGGGGAGAGAAACAGCAACAGAGAGAAAGAGAGAGAGAGAGGAAAAAGGAATGAAGAAGAGAAAAGGAAATCTCAATTTCATCGTTATAAAGTAACAACAAGAATTCCTGGTGAAAGAAACAAGCAGTAGACAAATACTAGCCATCACAAACTAGTATAGTATGTTAGTGACAAACAATGAAAACGTTAAATAGGAAGTGTTACAAGAAATAAGGGGTATCTGCAATGTTTGGTTTATCAGTTTAAAATTTATATATATACTAATGGTATAGCATAAAAACATAAGATCTAAAACAAAAACTGACAGTAACCCTGGTAGAAATAAAGTTCACACTGAAAGTAGACATTTTAACAGATCCCTCTAAAATCTATAAATCAGGCAGGCAAGAGTCAGTAAGCACGTGGAAATCTAAGCTTGATCTATGAGCTTACATGCAATACTACACTCCATGTCTGTAGAATACAAATTACTTTTAAACACATGGAACACTTACAAAAATTTCCCAAATATTTCTTCACATATGTAACAGCCTCATTAAATTTGAAAGGATTGGTATCATGTGGACTACATTCTCTGATCAAATTTCAAATAATTAAGAAATTAATAACTAAAAAATTATTATTAAAGTGTATATACTTGGAATCCCCTTTATGTGAGAAACATAGATCTATTTTACCACAGTCCCCACTTACTCCCTATGGAGCTAGAGACTAAATATCAGAACGAAGTGGCTATTATCGTGCTCCTATTTCTGTTGGATTTTTTAATGTTTTTTCTTAATACCCATGTGACTACCTAAAATGGGGTGAAAAAAGACAAATGAATGGGAATATGTGTTAAGAAAAATGTAAATATGATGTATTCATCATTCGGAGAAGGTATGATAAGAATATGACATACAACACTTTGAAATTAACCACAGTGAGATCTATGATTAGTATTCAGGATCGATTAGTGGTGAAAAATAAATGAAATTTAAAGGACTGAAATTGCTCTACTTTTTTTAAGTGAATAACCTAAGCAACATTATAATGCAATACCATTAAATATTAAGTGACAATTTCCTCAGGCTTCAAAACCTTTTGCAGGTGGTGAGCTTATATTTTTAAAAAGTACCTGCAGAAAGCCTCAGGAATTATGTGCATCAAGAAGAAAAATCAATTGCAAAAGTATGTCAAGCCAGAAATACTGCAGTTCAATGTATTGTAGGCTTGGCTGAGATCTCACAGGACACAATGCATGAAAAAGTTAAATCTTTTGTGGCATATTCTATTGCAGCTGATGAAAGCACAGATATAAATAATACCACCCAGTTAGCTATATTTATTCATGAAGACAGAGAGAATTTTGATATGACCAAAAGACTTTGGGGCAGCATGCCCATGATGGGAATAACATCAGAAAATGACTTGTTTGTGTGTTTGGAAAATGTTCATGTTGGATTACTCAAAATTAGTAGTCAGGACTACAGAAAAGGATCCTATAATGGTCAGTGGTACACAAACTTAGTTCAAAGTAGCAGCATGTTCCTAGGTTATAGAACATAAGCCTAACTGTTGCACCATTCACCAGGGAGATCTTTACGCTCAAAGTTAAAAATGAAACTCATTGTCAAGGTAGCTGTTATTACCATTTGGACTCTGTGACTCACAGGAAACACTGTGATCGGCTTGATGAATTAGATGCTGTACTATTTGAAAGCAGCTGGCTTATTGGTGTCAGGGAGATGAGGAGTTTTTTTTTTTTTTTTTAACTATTCGGAGAAATCTACTTGCTTGTGTCATCCAAAGAAAATCTCCAGCCTCAGTTCACCAACCAAAACAGAATCAGATTTGATCTTGATTGGTGTTGCAGCCACTAAAAACTCTCAATATTTTTTTGAATGCATGTTCGAATGTACTTCTCCCAAAAGGAGAAAAGGAGGTTGGATAATGGTTACTAGAATGTACTTATGTAGGAGGAGATTGTTCTAATGTTCTACTGCCCAGTAGAGTGATTATAGTTCAGTGTTTTGCTATGTATTTTACAAGTATGATGCCATTAGATGATAAAAATTTTTCAGTCCCTGTCTTATGGGACCATATTTGCAATCTGTTATTGACCAACATGTCACACTGTAGTGCATGACTATATTTCTTAGTTTTCTCATTTTAGAGAAAAAAAAAAAAACTTTCTCAAGCCGGCACCTTGCTGTTTGCATCCTGCCTCATTCATTTGTGCTACCTACATGACCCCTTTGACCATATGTATAGTCTCAGTCACTAGTTCTACATTTAGATCTACATTTTCAATTATGTATTAGACATCAATATTTTTAGATGTCTGTGGCACAGCAAATTCAATACCCCTAAAACTGAATTTAGAAGACTTGCCTTGGGAGTTCAAACTATAATGTTGGCATGGCACCTTTAACCAGACATTCATAGCGATTCCAAATCTGCAGTCCACCTAGAATATCTTCTTCTCTCATTCAATGCAGCTGACTGTCTTCGCCATGGTTCTCACGTTTAATTTCATTCTAATCACATTGCTTTAGTTCTTGGTTATTCTCACATTGAGATTCTGGAGTGTTCTCTTTGAAATACTTCCTCCTTTCCAACGCTCCAACCTAATATCTACAATGTCCCAGAATAAATCTTCAGTGCACTGGTGATCAGATCTCTATTCTGCTCACATGCTGATACTGACTTTGCACGACTTGTGACCACCTTTAATATGAAGGTTGTTGCCTCTCACAGAGTTCCTGTGGCCCACTCTCAGCCTAACTCTCACACAACATTGTCCATTACCACACATCAAGCATATTGTTAACTTGGTAACTGATTATGTGATGTATTGTGATGATATTGTACATTTGTTTTACAAATTCTTAGCTTATGGGCTGGGGATTTAGCTCTGTGGTTAGAGCACTTGCCTAGCAAACACAAAGCCCTGAATTCGATCCCTAGTACCACCTCAAAATAAAAATTCTTAGCTCATGACCAGAATGCCTTTCGGTT
This sequence comes from Hystrix cristata, assembly GCA_004026905.1. Classification (NCBI taxonomy): domain Eukaryota; kingdom Metazoa; phylum Chordata; class Mammalia; order Rodentia; family Hystricidae; genus Hystrix; species Hystrix cristata. Next base: position 32,110 of record PVJO010000586.1, read on the forward strand.
CCATTGCCACATGTTAAAATGTTAGCTTCCTTCGAAGTCTATCTCAAAATTCCTCTTCTGTGAAGCCTACCTTGAGCTTCCCCATTGATACAGCTATTTCTTTTAGCTAGTTACTTTATAATTTTCCATGAATTTAACCCTTACTACCTGCTTTATAACAGTAACTGGTATAAATTTCCTCTTTCCCCTAGTGGGCCAGAAATCTCTTATAGACAAGAACTGCGTCTAACTTGAATTTGAGTCCCAGTGATTATCCCTCTTCATAGATATTCAGGGTTTTGAATTAAGGTTGGATATTGAAACAAGTGAAAATGGACCTAAAGGATCCATACGGGTAGTTTTGGGTCAATACACTCATGAAATAGTTTCCAAAATTCTCTTGATATTGTAGGTATGTGAATAAAGGATCATTTGTCATTATTTGACAATCCCACTTCATCCTTCTACTATCAACTTCATCAGCAATTTTATTCTGTTTGTAAGAATCAAACCTCCTTCCCATTATATGCAGTCTTTTTTTTTAATCAAGAACATGTATTGGTACATTGTATACATAATGATCACATTTATCATAGTTATTTTGTGCCTGTACATGATGTGTCTTGGTCCCCCGCCCCTTCCCCACCCCTCCCTTCCATTTCCCCCTTTTCTTAGTTACAGCAGGTTTATTTACATTTTTCCATTTTTTCCCTTTTCCCTTTCTTTCCCTTTTCCCTTCTTTCTTTTCCCCCTTTTCCCTTTCTAGTTCTCCTCACTTCTGAATATTATCTTTGTTTTACCTAATATCTATTATGCCTCTTTGTCTTTATGTACACTTATGGTTTTCATATCAGAGAAACAATTTGATATGTACTCATGAGTGACTGATTTATTTCACTTAAGAGTATATTCTCAAGGTGTATCCATTTACCTACAAATGATTCTAGTTTATCCTTTTTTATGGCAAATAAACATATGAAGAAATGTTCAACATCACTGGTCATTCAAGATGTGCAAATCAAAACAACGCTAAGATTCCATCTCACTCCAGAAAGAACAGCTATTATCAAGAAATCAGCCAACAACAAGCGCCAGCAGGGCTGCGGGGAAAAAGGTACCCTCCTCCACTGTTGGTGGGAATGTAGACTAGTGCAACCCTCTATGGAAATCATTATGGAGACTCCTCAAAAAACTAAATCTAGAGGTTCCATTTAATCCAGCTATTCCTCTGCTTGCTATCTTCCCAGAAGAATTGAAAACCTCATACCATAGAGATATAAACACAACCATGTTCATAGCAACACAGTTTGTAATAGCTAAGTCTTGGAAACAACCCAAAGGCCCAACAACTAAGGAATGACTAAAGAAGGTGTGGTTTTCCTATATGCAGTCTACATAGACGGGCTATTCAAGATTTTGGTTTCGCTGCTCCACCTGACAGTATCTGAACAAGGGCACGTGCCTTATTACTAGCCAGCTGGATACTTCTTCCTGAGGCTTCAGTCTTACCAAAGTAATTAAAGGACGAAGAGTATTGGAAACTATTCATTGCAGTGGTAGCAGCAGAAGCAATAAAGGAACACAGGCATCCTGGTAAGAGTGCTCGGGCCCGAGGCCATTGGTATGCCTCCAACATCCTTCCTGGTTCTCCAGGGTCCCCTAAGTTCATGCGCTTTCTCAGGAACTGATACCTCCACCAACCTGCTGATATCTTGCCAGTAAACATCTTATCCCTTATTACCATGAGTTTGTTTCTATAGCTTACAACCAAGAATCTTTACTTATACATCATGTATATTTATTTTTTAGGGAGGGATTCGTAGATACTAATCAGATTTTCAACAGACTACTTCCCTTAAATAAGTACCATTCGGTTAAAGTTCCTAGGCTATAGTTTGCAAAGAGAAGAATCCAATGATGTCCTGGACGCATTCATATGGCAGCTACTCACTAATTATTTTTATCACGTTCTTAGTACTTGTTAAAGAAACTTTATGGAAAGTTGTTAGTAAAAGTCAAAAAAGGCGATTTTAAACAAAATAATGTCTTTGCCTCTTACGTTATAAACGTAATTCTTTTTGTACAAAACAAGTAGAAACTGCTGCTAACTCTATCTCATGACAGGGACCAGTAAAGACACGGAAGAGCACAGACACCTCTCCGTGATCTGCTCCTTGTCCCTCTATCAAAGACAACAAAAAGAAAGTGAAGACACAGCATGCAGTTTCAGGGCAGTGAAACCCTCTAGGATACTGTGATACTGGACATGTGTCACTATAGCTTTGTCCAAACCCACAGAATGTATAATACCAAAAGTGAGCCCTAATGTAAGCTGTAGACTTTGGACGCTAATGATGTATCGCTCTGGCTTCACTAACTGTGACAAAGGTGCTCCAGGATGGGATGCTGATAATGTGAGAGGCTATACGTGCGTAGGAGCAAGAGCTATATGAAAAATCTATCTTCTACTCAGTTATAAGAACCTAACACTACTCTACAAAAGTTTATTTAAAAAGAAAGCAAAGTGAAGAAAATAGCATTGAAACCAAAATGCTTTGGGTTTTCCTTTTGAATTTTTTTTATTTATCCTTGCCTCTATCACACGCAACATTCTGTAACATTATGTCTTGCATGGAAGTTTAAACCTGGTAGGATGTCAAGTTAATGTGAATCTGCAGGATCCAAATAACTTAAAATCTCACTATTCTTGGCATATTTTTTACTTCAGGTTTAGGAAATACTATGATATTCGACCCATTTAAGGTTTTTTCTACCTTTTTTGGCAGGAAAAACGGGTTTTTAAAAAGAGATTTTATGAACTAAACTTCACAGTTGTAAAACACATTTGACAGACTCCTAAGAACTTGATTTCTTATAGGTTTATGGAAAATATTGCTGTTTGTACAATGGAAATGAAAAGTTTCATCAGACATAATTAGTTTCTCAGCACTTCAATAAGGAATCTAAATTTTTTCCAAGGGTGACACAAAGTGGGACTGTGCACTTGTAAGTAATCAGTGTATGACTAACTGATTTACTGACATCTTGATGGTAATGTAAAAGTCCCGTATCTCTGTCTTAAAGGAAGCGTCATATGAGAACTTAATGTTTCCTCAGAATTATGATGAAAGGAAAGAATATTTGTACCTGCTCCTGTTACAGTCAGGCGACTTCCATACACTACCTTATACAGAACAAAGAACCTCCACTATTACGCTAGGCTGCCACTTGTTCTGGTGAATAACACTTTACTGAAATACAGTCACACTCATTCACTTAATTTTATGGTCGCTTGTGTTAAAACAACAGCATTAATTAGTTACAACTGAGAGTATGTGACCCACGAAGCCGAAATATTTACTGTCTGTTACTTTACAGAAAATTCTTCCTGTACTCTGACTTACAGCACAGTTTCTCCACCAGGAATGGCATTTGAAGACCTTCTAAGTTTGTAAATTACTTTTTGACAATCTGTAGAAGACTATCCACTCAACAATCACTAATCAGGTTTCAGCACTGTGCTCAACACTGAATCAACACGGCAGGGGGAAGGAAACAAGATGGATGCTCACGGAGCTTATTGTCTGGTGTGCAGTCCCTGAAGAAAGCAACCTAACGTCAGCGCACAGGGAGGTAGTGGCCAAGAAGCTGCTCAGAGCACAGCTGGAGGGCCAAGGACGTGTCTCAGATAGCTGGTTCTCTCCAGCAGAAACACTGGCCTGCAGTTTTCCTCGCCACACTGCCCTGAAGGTGAAAGGGGAGAGAAGGGTGGGACGACACAGCACCAATTCTCCTGCCCTCTGAATTAGCTTAGTGAGTTGGCAGCAGGTAGCAGGCACAAGTAAATTATTTCGCCAGAGAATGGCAGAGTTTAAAATCAGGAACTCGCAGGAAGGTAGTTTTTCGAAAGTATTCCCATAGCTGCTTTCAGTAAGGTCCTCATTAGCCTTGATGCGGGTTTCCTCTGATGGTGCCCTTTACCCTGACTTGGAGACTGCAGCTTTAAAGAGGCAGTTCAGTCCCCACTGTGGCTCAGTCCTTGGCCTAATTTGGGGAGTACAATAATTCTCTCCAACTGTGAAGATGATGAGATGGTTTCTCTGTGATTTCTCGTTTGAGCGTTGGTGACCAAAATCTACAAGGAAACCACCCAGCCTGTGCATCTTTTGGACTCTGCTGCAGCCAGGCTGGTGTCCTATTGATAGAGCAAGCTCATAATGGGGCTGGTCCAGAGGCAAGCACCCCCACCGCTCCCACACCTACCTGTTTCAGAGAGTCACAGACTTTAGAATAGGAAAGTTCTAAGAGATCATCTGACCTAATCCTAACATTTAAAAAAATGTTTTTAAAGCAAATGAGACCCTAGAAGGCTAAATAGTTTCTATGTGACAAATGTTATTTAAGGGATAAAGATACCTGATATTTCAGTGTTATCTCATTCTTTAATGGATAAAACTTGTTTAAAAGCTTAGGCTCTTTCTCACATTTTAAGGAGCACAGAAGGGTGCCTGCTGAGCTTGGTACAGTTGTTCGTGGCCTTAATTCCATATGGATCAGGGCATTACACACCATCGTACAAAGATCATCTTCATTCAGGCAGAGGGTTCTTTGCCCATGACCCTAGTCACCTCTGGGTCACCTCATGAGAAGACACACTTGCCTAGTCACCTTCCCATTGAATAAACTACTGAAGAAACGCTGAAAATACCCACCTTGATGTCAGACCTATATTGCAATCTGAACAATGAGCTATTTGAGGCCAACACATTCAAAGAAACTTTTGTGCACCTGAACTTTAAGTGTGCCTTTTAAAAGGCAATGTAATGAGAATAGTGTGCTGTCATTTGCTCTTTAAGAAAAGTCTACAGAAAATTTAAAAAAAAATGAAAACTAAGTTTTGTCATTCAGTCACTAGCAGAAATTTAAATTCTTGTACGATATGTATTTTGCCACATCTAGCTATCAGTGTTCAGATACAGGGATCTGCAAGAAAGATAAATATATAGATGATTGATATGTGCATATATATCAATAAATACATAGACACTTATATAAGAGAGCAAAAAAGAGAGAGAGGGATGGCAGAAAGGAGAGAGAGAGAGAGAACAAGTGAGAGAGAACACTGAGAAAGAAGGAAAAAGACGGAAGAACAAGGGGAGGGGAAAGAAAGGGACAAAAGGCCGAATACTCCAAATTTATTTGTAATTCTCCAGTTTAGGGGATAAAAATATATATTTTATTTAAATTGTAGCTTTCACTGATTCTATGCTGACTTACCTTTTTTTAATAACATCTTGAATTTTTAAATTTTTTCTGTTATATTCAGTTATTGATCTTGTCCATTGTAGCCCAAAACTTTAGCCTCTTATGTTTTGAAGCTCTTCCTATCCCCCGCTACAGAATGAGCATATGGCAGGAAAGCTTGAAGTAGCTAAAGGATATGACTGCCACTACGATTGGGATACGGCTTAATTGTGTTGTCAAATGTTCATGTGATTGGAGGTAGGTCCCCAAGATGGCGCTATCGGTAAGAGGTGCTGTGGAAATTTTGAAAGTCAAAGTCCAGTGGAAAGTCCTTAAATTACTGTGCATGTGCTATCAGAAAATTCTCTCACAACTCTGAGTTCTCACAAGACGGCTGTTATAAAAAGGACAAGCCTGGCCCCTCCCAGCTTGCTCTCTGTCTCTCTCTCTCTCTCTCTCTCTCTCTCTCTCTCTCTCTCTCTCTCTCTCTGCTTCCTGGCTCAATATTATGTCCACTTGCCCCAACATGAACTTCTGCCATCTGTAATGGAAGTTCCATGCTCCATGCTCTTGAATTTCCAGTACTAGGAGTAGAGTAGATTGCATCTTCGTTAAGTAGCCTGTATCAAGTATTTTATTATAATGACAAAAAGCCTACTAATACAACTGCTTGTGGCACACTGCCCCTCCCTTACATAAGCCATGCCTGATTGTTGTTAGAAAAAAAGCAATAAGAATAGGCAAAGAAGGATGGTCTTGTGTAGCCATCACGTGAGAGTGGAGAATGTGGCTGGCTTTCCTCTTGTTATATGTTTTTCTCACCTACTGCTGATAGCCTGTTACAGCTTATATTGAGATATTCCCCCAAAGCCTCACGCACTCACGTGGGGCTTTTCAGAAGTGGCTCAATCTGTGGCATGTGAACGTGAATTAAGAGTGTGTGATAACTAAATTAGTCTGTAGATTGGTTTAGCATACTTCCGCGTGTGGATAATGGGAAGGGCCACCCTCGGTGTGGGTGGCACCAACCAATAGACTTGTAGCCTGAATGTAATAAAAGGCAAAGAGAGGCTCAGTGCTTTGCTGCTGCCTGACTCCTGTCTACTCTGCCAATGACTGTATTCCTCTGCCGTGTCGCTCTGCCATACTGCCCCACGTTGGAGCCAGACAGACTATGGCCTGAAACCTCTACAAACTAAAATAAACCTTTCCTCCTTTAGCTTGTGGTTGTTGCGTATTTTGTTCCAGCAACAAAAAAGTAACTAACACGTGGCCCAAGACAGTGACCTCTGTGTAGATGTGAATATTTTTCTCAAGGGTGGTATTTAGTGTCACTCTATCTTCCTCCTTGTTTGAAGATATTTTCAGAGAAAAAAATTTACATTTTCCTGCTGTCCCGCCAAAGGTGCACACCCACAAATCTTCTTTAGGATTGAGAATACCACTGCATCCCTGAGTAACCACCCAGAATGGGCCAGGCCATCCTTCTAACCTCCATGCTTCTCCACATGGACTCACAGAAACTGCTGGACTCCTCTACTCCATACTCTGAGAGTCACAAGGATTGTACCAATCCACCACCATCTTTCAAGTTCTGCTCCGTGAACTCTCAGGACAGATCTTTCTTTCTGAACTATTTAGATCATCAGTAGATATAAGTATCCATCTCTCTGATCATATTTATTTCCAGACCTTAAGGTTACTCATGTCAGACTCTGTCAACCCCTTCTTACCCACCCTACTACGGCAACACTGAGTAGGCTGTAGACCATCCACACAGAAACAATTTGTTAGACGTAGTTGCCAATATCCACACCCAGCAGGACCCTTAATCTGTATGACTGATTCTCTTGGAAGCCCCCTTCCTTTGCTTGCTTAAAAGAGTGGGTTTTCCACAGTACTCTGCGCTGCACAAGGCTGGTATCTGCCTACTTCCACACTCTTAGCACCCCTCCTCAGACTTGTCCTTATGCAGACCTGGGAAGGGTAGAAGGGTAATGGCAAATGGTACTGGACATACACCTGACCTCTCAAGAGGGCACACAAAAGAAGTGCCTGGGGGCTTTGCAGGGCAGTATTAATGCTTTTTGCCTAGGGTTTTGTGTTTGTAATACGAGAGGTTCCCAAGGCCTCCTTCAGGCTCAATAATACAAGGACTTGGAGAAGTCAGCAAGACAATTGATTGTATTCATGGTTTTGGTTTATTATGGCAAGAAGATAAAATTAAAACCAGCAATAGGAAAAGGCTCAGAGAGCAAAGTCCAGGGTGTTCCAAGTAGGAGCTTGCCTTTGGCCTCCTCCACATAGCTCTGTAAACCGTGTTGACTGCTTCTACCAGTGATGTGTGGCAACAGAAAGAGCCTTGCTAACCAGGCAAATTCACCCAAGTTTGTTGTCCAAGCTTTCACTGGGAATTGGCCATGTAGACATAGATGACTTTCATCTTGTAAAAAAAAAAAAAAAAAAAAAAAAAAAAAAAAAAAAAAAAAAAAAAAAAAAAAAAAAAAAAAAAAAAAAAAAAAAAAAAAAAAAACAAAAAAAAAAACCATAGTTTATTTAGTTAGCTTATGAATAAGGAAGCTAGATAAAGAAAGGACCTGAGATAGAGTTGAGTGATCAGCCCTATTGATAAGAATTAAAGTAAGAAAACTAGGACTTTGGACCAAGATATAACATCCTCAGACAACATGGAATGCAGGTCCCTCCCTGCTAAGATTCTGAATTTTCAGGAACTTAAAATGCAGAATAATCAGTTTTTCTTTAAAAATCCCAGTTTCCCTTAAATCCTACATGCTGAGTAACTCAGTTAGAGAGCCTGAGTCCTGATTGGTCATTTCAAACTCACAGAACCGCCTGTGAGAGGTGGCCACTAAACAGTTGACGAGCTCCTGTGCTCTGTTTATCCATAAAAAATTCTGGACTGAGAGACTATGTGGAAACTCCACTTTCCAGATTCCCCTTTCGAAGAAACCAAGGAGCCTCTTTTCCTTCTTATTTTTAATAAAAACTCTCCTAACCTCCTCCTTTTGGTTCACAACTTCATTCTTTGACATCGTGAGACCTTGATCTCGATTCGTACAGAATTAACTACTTCAATCTCAAGTTCCTCCAGACGTCAAGCTGATTCCCTGTGGCCCAGAGTTCCAACCATAAAGCACACGGTTTGCATAGACTATCTGGCATAGCCCATAGCTCCAGGTAAAAATAAATAAATAGACTCTACTAGGCATACTACTCAAAGGTTTAGAGGTTACCTCCAAGTAGCTAGAGGAAAAGGCCAATCTTTCCTTGAACAAGGTTAATCCTTTGCTGAACAATGCCTCAGCTGTGCTTTTCAGATAATGGAAAAAGTTTTACTTGAAGTCCTGCTACACATGGAATTCTTACTGCAAGACTTTGGAGAAATGTGAAGCTCTTCCATTTCAGAGATAACAGATAACTGTACTTTGCAGTCAAGTACAGCCAGTGTCTGTCCTGGATGAAAGCTGCTGCTTACGATGCCCTGTGGGGGATGGAGGGGTGTATAGCTACCAAATAGTTCAAACATATATATTAAAACTCACACAAGAAGAAAAGCTTCGAGGGGCTACATTGCGATTGGAAGAAAAGCAGGAGTTGAACACAGGTGTTCTGGTACCAAGCCTATGCCTGCCCCAAAACAGAATTTTTAATATTCCCCTATAAGGAAGGTGGTTGGAGTACCTTTCTGAGCCTGGCATTGAACAAGCTGATACAAAGATGCCAAGGGCAAGTGTAAGTAATGGCTTCAGCCTTTTAGGTGTTCTTGGAGTGACAAATATCAGAACAGATAAAGAAAATAAGAAAACACACAGTCTGGACAAATGTTCCAAAAGAAGTTAGAGGAAGCAAAGACTATCAAAGGGAGTGGTTTTTCAGAAGCGATGGACCATTTTCTGCTCCTCACACTCCCCTGCAAAGAGGAATGACCACAGCTTCTTTTCTTCATCATTTAAAACCTGTAATCTTCAAATAACTAATCCTTTTTCTATTTTAATTCCATTCAACTCAACCCCACAATATCTCTACTTAAGCTTTCCCATTTTTCTCTGATATTATGTCTTCTGTGAACCCTTTATAATTTCATAGCAATATTAATTATTAGTGATATCCAATTATACTTTCTTCAGCTGACATTTCTCGTAGAATTTTTCATGAGAAGCTACATTTTGCCTATTTCAGACCATCTATATTCTCAGAAAATATTATTTTTTCATCATTCCTTTACAAAGGACCCAACCTGAGTTGCAAAACTTTAAATTAGTAAATGATGCAAAGGGAATTATTAATTAAGTGATGTACCAACCTGCCATACAGGAAACAATATTGGTCACTGATGAGCCCTGTTTTTCCTATAGCAACCCAGCATTCATTTATTTAGCAAGTACTTATTCAAGGCCCATTAGATTTTAACCTTTAATTTCAATACTGGACATTCAGCAATGACATGAATAAAACAGTCTCTGTTGTTGTCATAGAGTTTAACTTTTCATTGAAGGGTCAGAATCTAAACAAGTAAATATTTCAACAAAATAATCTCATATATCAATAAGTACTAACGAAAACCGCAAAGTAGAATGATAAAGTAGGTGAGTGAGAAATAGGACAGCTAATACAGATCCGGCTTTCTAAAGCACATCTCTCTTAGGAGGTGTCATTAACATTAGCCTTAAATGTTAATGACCTGGCTTGGGGAAGAAACCTGGCTTGGGGAAGTCGAATCTGGAGAAAGAGAATTTGATGCAAAGGAAACAGCAAATAGAAGACCAGTAATGTAAAAGGGTCTGTGAGTCCAAGAATAACAGGCCAGGGAGAAGCTGATAAATTGAGGGACACCAAGACCAGTTCAGTGGGGGCTCGGTGTGCTGTGCATTGCGATTTGGATTTACCTTAGAAGCAGACGGAAGTCATTGCAGAATTTTATACTGTAGATTTGCATGTTCAGGTGTCCATTTCATTTTTTAAAGGTAACCTGGACTACTCTGTGGAAAATAGATTAAATGGAGACAAACGTGCCAGACAGCCAGTTAGGGTGTAAAGCATAATGCAGGCTCGGGCTTGGTGACAGCAACTCAGTGCAGAGGAGGGTCAAACATAATTACCAGTATAGTACAATGCAAATAGCCCATGGATGGATTTGAGGAATGAGAGTAGAGAGGAATTGAGGGTGGGTTTTGGTTTAGAGTTTGAACAACTGGATAGGGGATGTCAGTGACTGAGAAATCTTGCAGAAAATGTAAGTTGGGCAGGAAATGAAAACAGGAGGGCTCTTTTTAATCTAATGTTTTCATTTGTTTTGTTTGTTGGTAATTATAAATCTGAAACACCACAGAGATATTCAATGAAGATATCAACAGACACATGAATGGGAATTGGAATCAAGAACAGCAATATAAATTGGAGCACTATCAATATAACAGTATACTTAATGCTCTTGGGTTGGGAAAGTTCCTTAATTGTTTGATAAATGGAGTAAATTCCATTAAGTTAAACCATGGAAACCATGAGTTGTTTTTATATTAGGGGTAGGTCATTTTTGGTCAATGTATTTTTGTCCCTTCTAAGTGTTTATTGAGATAACTGGTTCCTAATCATAAGTCAGCTCTTCAGGGTGAAAAGTCTAATTGAGGACATATACTAGATCAAAGGTACTGTTGGCTATTTGCACCAAATCTGTGACTTTGGCAATGCTCAACTCAGGCATATTCTGTGAAGGTAGTATTTATCCTATTTAACTGTCTAACATTCAAATTAAAAGGAAGAAAACCTTACTAAGTAAGATCGCCAAACAGAAACAAGAAACTATTGATTTTGGAATTTTTAAGGGGAACTTGTTGCTCTTTAATAGAAGCAGCATAATTTCCAATAAGTTACAAATGCTATCCAAATTTTCATATGACTTAGATTTGCTGTAAACCATTTTAAATCTTTCCTTATTGCTTTAAATGATAGGTGACATTTAAGTGAGAAATGCAACAGAATTAGATCATTGCAGAATAAGCTGTACTAAAAAGGTTTACAAATTTATGACAGACAAAAATGAAACACTTTATTAGCAAAGTTGGTGTATTTTAATTCCAACTGCCTGACTCTTATTTACGAGGTTTTAGTCATTAAAACATTTATATTACTGAGTAAATTAAATAAATAGGCTGTAGGTTATTCTTGAGGTATAAGTAACAATGGTCTTCTACCGCAAAATATATAAGTGATTGGGAGATAAAAGCAAGAACTGGTTGGGAAGTTAGGTATACTGCTCTAAAAAATTTCACCATACTTTAATATGAGCAAAGGGCCCTGATAAGATCCCCTTACAATTTAATAGGAAAACTAGGAAAGACAGAGGGCACATTAAAACAAAGTAGGCAATCAAGTATAATTAAAAAGTTTAAAAGCTTGCTTAGGGTTAAAGGCTATGATGTAAAGGGACAAATGTAGCATGTATGGAAGAACACAAAATATGATATAGTCACCATATCTGGCCAACAAGACTATGAACCGTGAAGTCCAAGAAGTCTAATTTCCTTATATTGGGATATGGGTAATACCTCCTGGAATATGAACAGGCATCCAGGTATTGCAAAATAGTATCCTGCAGATAAGACACCTTAGAAGGAGTCCCTTACTGTTTTAGAAAGGTTAAAAAAGTTTCAGAGAGAAGGTGTCTCTCTGACTTGCACTAATTCTTGAAGGATGGATAAATGATCTTACAGAGGAAAAAGTTGAACAGTGTAAGAGCTTTCTAAAGAAAAGCATGGAATATACAAAGTGGTAGAGGCCTGAAAGAACATGAGGTTTATACTACTAAGCCACTAAGCCAAAATTTTTTTCAAAATATCCAGAGGAGTTTGGGATGAGTGGAGTAAAGGTGAAAAAAATAAAACCAAAACAGATAAACAGTTAGGTTCTAGATCACAAGGAACCTTGTGTGTGACGTGTCATAGGTACAAAGTTTATCTTGTAGGACAAAGAACATTGAAGAGATTATTTTCACCAAGGTGAATCAAATGACTCCCTATGCAGGGTACTCTGGTTTAAATTAACCTGTTAAATAATAAAGAAAGCCACTTTTAATATTTATAACTGTCTTGTGGTTAAGCCTACAGTGTACATAATGTTAAAGAACCAAGATCACAGAGTGAATGATGACTTCAAGTTCATCTAACTGAACTCCATGATGAAAATCCTTATGTAGCATATTCATGCTTAGATACACAAAAGAAAAAAAAATAACACTTATCCTTTAGAGTTAAAGGATTTTTTTCCCCATATAATTCCTACTGTTCTTCTGTCATCGACATAATTGGACATATGGGAAAGGCATTTGCAAGGCACAAATATGTGAGGGAGGTGAGAACTTTCTCCCAGCCCGCCTGATCTGCCCAAGCTTCTTGCATGAGATATTATTTGTGAAGATTTATGAATGAGGGCTGAAAGGTGCCTGGAAAGATAGGAGGATGAAAACAGTTCACCATACCAAAAAATCGAAGAAAAATTTCCTTGTTTTTAGTGCTTCAATATTTTCAAAGGTGATTGACCTATGTAATTTTATTTGACCTTTGCATTAACTTTATATAGGTCTTTTCCCTCATTGTTTAATTCATTTGTTAATGAATTTTTATAGAGTGACTACTATGCTCAAGGAAATGAGGCAGGCACTCAAGGGGAAACAGTCACACGGCCAATATATTTGTATCTCAGGGAGTTTTGACTCTTAAAAGGGAAACAAATCTATAAAACAATCTTCATTACACCTATGATGTAAAAAGGAATGACTGAAATGGAGGCAAATGGAATGGGGTTATTTTATTTCTGATATGGTAACTAGAAACATCATTGGAGGTAATTTGTTCTACCTAAAATCAAGAGGAAGAAAGAAAATTAAGGTAGTCAGAAAATCAATGATATAAAAGATCTCAAATCAACAGAACATGCCAGAGTTCTGAGGTACAGTAAAAATAGATCAGCAAGACTGAATCATTACGATCTGGGAAGAGAGGTGTGAAGCTAAACCATGTTGACCTATTGTAGGCCACGTTACATCATCTGGATTTAATCTAAGTGCAATGGAAAGCAATGAAAAGCCTTCAGCAAGACAGTTACGTGGCAGAGCTGAAGGCTTACACTCAAATATGGTACCTGGATGTTGGTTGAGACAACAGGAGGATGATGCTGTCATTTACCAAGAGAAAGTTAGGGTTACTGAAGTTGAGAAGTAAGAGTCTAATTTCCATAACTAATGCTTAGAATTTAACTTCGAAGGATGTCTAAGACACCAAAGTTGAGATAAAAAGCAAGAAGTTAATTGTGTAAAACTAGAACTCCTGCCAATAATTTTGAATTTATCAATGGAAATGTGTTAAAAATATGCAAAGAAAAGAAATAAATCCTTTATTGAGAAAATACAACTAAAAGAGAGGGACCAGGATGGAACTTCAAATCACTCCTATGTATGGTGGTTAGAGGGGAAGAACTGGTTAACATAGGAGCCTGAGAAGAATAGCACATGAAATAGAAGGGAAACCGGATGGCAGACGCTTAAATCTAGAAGCCTAGAGAAGGACACGCACCTGCAAGGCTAGCCGCTTGATCATACCAGCCTTGGGAAGAGATGACGCAAGACAAAAGCGGGAACATATCAACTGAATTTAGCAATTTGAAACATGAGAATGATCTTGTAAAGAAAAGGAAAAATTAACTTTTGACAATGAAAGGAAGTAAAGAAGATAGAAATTTTTAAGAGTTTGTAGTGTTCCTGGTGGGAGAAATAAACGTTTGTTTCTTATAACTCCAACTTTCTCCATAAAGCTTGGCACAAGATCTTCAGTGAACGCGAGAATAGAAAATTAGGTTTTGGAGTTTTGAGCAGATCAATACTCCCAAAAGAAGAGCAAAATGAACCTATTAAGGAAATATAGTTGAATTTTATGACATTAAGACTTAACTGAGAATTGTGATGACTACAGTGAAGTCTTAATCATATGATTTCTCCAGCCATGTTCAACTCACACAAGTACAAACATGAAGAAAATTTGTCGTAATAGTACCCAACCTATGAGTATCCCCTCCCCAAAAAATAGAAGGGAAAAGGTACGAAGAACTTTCTGCTTTCTCCTTAAAGTCATACTGCTGGGGATGGGGTGCTTCTTTTGCAGTATGATAGACAATAAACAACTCCCTGATGCTCAGTAAGAGCCAACCAAGTCCAGGGGCAAAGGAGGAAGTCATGTCTCGAAGCAGCTCTATGACTCTACCAAATAAATGATTGCACCAGGCCTCATTTGAAGTTTTCTCAACCAAGCCACCTGTTCTTCCTCCCATCCTGAATTTCACTTAGAGATGTGCAGCCAGATCCTGACAAGAAAGGGATATAAAAAAAAGTGCAATATGTACAGGTTTTCTCAGTGAGAATAGCAATATATTTATGCTTTAAGTGGGGAAAGGGCCTTTTACTTAATGTGATGTTTTTCACTTTTGAAGTCTAATTATCAACAGTATTTTACCAAAAGGGAAACTGAGGCACAGAACACAAAATAATTTGCCCTCTATTGTTCAGAAAATTAATTTTAGAAGCAGGAACAATGATTGCTTTTTAGGCCTACATCATAAGCACTTACTCCCAAATAAAGTGGGCTAAATAAAAGGCAAAGAAAATTAGTTTTGCTCTCTGTACCCTTGCCTGGTAATGAAATATCTAATTAAAAGAAATTATGAGCCTTTAAGGATGATTGCTCTTGCACAAAGTGAACTGAAATGGAAATTCATAACCATATTCCGTATCCATCATAGAAGACTATTAATTGGAACGATTTTCATAAAAGCTTAGGTTGAACACTCTCATTAGGAAGGCATACCTTTCTGAAGCAATATCCAGCTCCGAGTTTGGAAAATGTTCCAAGGCTCTCTGCCCTTTGAGTTGCAGGATTAAGAATTGCTTCAGAAATGCCATTTACAGCAGTACTTATGGCTATAAACAGCTAGGCTCTCAGGCAGGCCTTGTTACGCAACATTTCTAATATTTTTTTCTGATGAACACAATAATTTTTAAAGACTCTAACAAAGGAAATTAGGTAATGTGCCCTAAATGTATAATAAAAATAATTTTTGGTAGAATAGATGTATAGCAAATGGTATATACATGATGTCTAATACTTATATGATGCCTGACACATTAGGAATCAGTAATTGTCCAATTCCAATTATCTAAATTTTAAGAAAATTTTGAGTTTCCGACCCTCAAAATGCTCTTAACGTCATACCTTAAACTATTTCTGAATCAAGGTTTGCTAACATACCTATTTTCACAAATTAGCCATGAAATTTCATTTGGCAGCTCTAATATTTTTCTTCAATTCAGTGAGTCCTTAATCTCTGTTTTTGTCAAATGCATATGGATATTCAGAGTGGGAGGGAGTTCTTAAGCTCATTGAATACAGACTGACATTTAATTCTTTCCTCCAAATTTTTTCTGTATACAATTTCCACACAGAAATATTGTTTGATAATTCATTTATCCAGACAACACTGTGTTCTGCCAGGATTTGGATGTATTCTCACACAGCCACTGCTGACAGAGTGAGAGCATGCACACTTGACTCCAAGTCTGTGTGTGCTTGCTGGAGTTTGGTTCCTGTTGGGAAATATGTTTCAGTATTTGAATACCAAAAATAAAAATGAGTGGCTACAAGGAAGAATTAACATTCATCTTTGGCACCCATCAGAGAATATGATAGTAGTTGCAACAATAATAATAGCGATAATATTAACTGAATTCCTGTTATGTTTCAGGGTCTCCTCTTAGTTCATTACACACATTAATTATTTAAACTCTGTTTAAGGATACACGCTTTTAGGGTATTCGTGGGCAATTTACAAACTGTGTAATAGTTTTGATATCCATGAAACCGATAGGCAAGTTATTATAGAAACTGTCAGCTCTGTTCAAAAACATCGATGTAAAGGCTTACTTTGGTAGGTTGCAATTGGCACTGGGCAGGCAACTGCTAACCTCAACCGTAGGTAGAAGAAAGAGTTGTGGCATTTTTGGTACAGAGACCATAATTTAAGTCAAGGAAATTGTCTACTAAGATCTTATGCAGCATGTAGACTTAAGATCGTCCCCCACATTTGTTGAACAATTAATGTACAATAAAGATGGCATTAAAGACAAAGAACTCTAAAGCACCATGGGAACTAAATTTGGGGAGCACCACCAGAGTTAATGCGAAGTTAGACTTGAAGGCGATGATTTCTCCTCTGAAGGATTGCTCCTCCTGTATCCTCCTTGTATCTGTACACTTTTGTACTGCAATTATTATGAGCTGTGCTTGGCCAGTCTTGAGTCTGGTAGACACTTCTAACAGAACTAACAACCCAGTATCACGAACAGGATGAGAGCACCCTAAGTCCCTGCCTCCGCGTCCGTGACAATGGCACTAAATTCAGTCCATTTAACCTAGAACAGGTGGTGGAAGAGCAGATTGCAATTCTGGGAACAGAAACATAGGTAGAAAACACTTTGACACAGTTTGGAGCCTGTGTGATATTTTTCTTCATCGCTTTAAAAAAGGAAATGTTAAGTCCCAGCAAAGGCCCAAGTGTGAGAGGCTGAGGGTGAGTGGCAGGATCTTCATAGACAATGGGGCAAAGAGAATTGTGTGAACAGATTTTCTGAAGCTAAGTGGAACAAAATAATCCCTCTGGCTGTAATGGGTGAGATAAGTTCCCACGGAGGGGAGTTTAGGGGTTGCCATAGAGATGTATTGCCTCATAGAAGATAGAGGCTTAACATTAGGGGATTAACCTAAATAAATAAATGGTGTTGTCAATTACTGTGAAATTGAACAATGTCACATTAGAAGAGACATACAAAGTTCAGAGTTTTGAACTTGTCTCATGCCTTTTATGAAATCATGTGACAACAAAATTCTATAAGACCCCTGTATCCTGCTTTGTACAACTCTGACTCTTCTGTATAATTGGTGTAAGGAATTGCCACCCAGGTTAGGAAGGAAGATATCTCTGGACCTGGGGAAGGAACAAAACTACAAAGAAAATTTTTATATAACCCACGTAAAAACTAAGCATAGTAAATGCCAGATTTTCAGAGAATGACTAATATCCAGGAAACTTCAAATATAAATTTTTCTCTAAATATACATTTAATTTTGTTTTCTTTTTCAAACTGAAGTTAGAAAATTTGGAGCAAAGTTTCTGTCTTTTGAAAAAAAAAGTCTACAAATGAAAATTTAGGAGGGTGTTTGGCTGAATATAAAAATCCATGCTCAAGGGTTATTTAAATAATCTATTTGCCTAAGGACTTAAAATGTCTCCTTAAGTAAACAAAGGAAGCAAAATATCTTGCGATTGAGCAAAATATCTTGCAAAAATGTCTGGAAGTGTTAACAGCAAACTCAAAGATTTTGGAGGTAAGAAGCCAAAATAGGAAATCTACGTTGTTTTAATTTCTGCGATGATACAGTTTTGAAAAATGTTAAAGAAAAATGAGCATTTGTCAAAACTAGAAATTTTTATTGTGTACCTACACTGGAATTGCATTTATATTTTATAACAAATATGATGGTCTATAACACATGCACATACATGTACACACAGATACATAACATAGTCATGTATGCCTTCAGTGATAGATCTCTATCTATGTGACATTCCTAGTCCATATGTTTTATTAAAAACCAGCAAAAAAAAAAAAGCAAACTTGATGATGGACTAGTATATGCTTTTAGGAGTTCTATCTTCAGAGGAATAAAGATATGTTTACTTAATGTGCTTCCTGGTTGGAAAATCACCATGGGAACTGAATTTGGGGTCATCATCAGAGCTAATGTGAACTTAGAATATATGACCAAAATATATGACCAAATAACAGACACGGGCATTCTTTTTATTGTTTCATTTTGTTGTTGTTTTGAGACAGGGTCTCATTACATAGTTCAGGCTGGCCTCGAATCCACTATGTAGCCCGGCTGGCCTCAAACTTGCAGTAATCTTTCTGCCGCAGCCTCCCAAGTCCTGGGAGTAGAGGCATGCACCCCCACGCCCAGCTCAGGAATAGAGATTTTAATCAAACGGTGATGACAACCATCCATGTTTCTCTAAAAACTTGGTTTAGCAAATGCCTTTACATGTCTTTTTAATTTTTTGAATCTATAGAACCAAACTTGCTAAAATGCGAAATTTTTTCTTCCTTCCTCCAAGTTTCCGCACCCTTTTTGCAATAAGCTTCAGGAACTCGTGAGACCTGTAATTTGCAAGAGTTCATCCCTTGCTGCTCTTGTTGCTGCCTCATCCAGTTACTGTTGTACTGGTGAGTCCTTCCTGTCCTGACACCTTCCACATCTTCCTGCTGCCATGTCTGAGGCATGCCTCCAACTCCAGTTTGGGGTCCACAGGGAAAAAGAGGAGCTCATCTCCACAGTTAGCCTCTCCCATAGTGACTCACGTTGTTACAGTCCGGTTCTCAGTGCGTCTGGTATCTACCTCTTCGGTGTACCCATTATGACAAACTGAAAATGACCACAGATTTCTCCAGTGCTCGCTCTTAGGGAAGCTGTGGACACAATGCTGCAAGGAAGTCCAAGCGGCTACATGACCAAGCCACAGGGACAGGATGACGTCGGGTATCCCAGCAGAGATGACAGGTATGTGGGTGAGGAAATCCTCTTGGACATTCCAGTCTCATCACATATGATATTAAAAAAAAAAAAACTGAGGCCCAGTTTTATGGGCACACTGACTTACATCAACTCCCTCCAGCTGCTTGAAAATTCTAACTTCATTGTGGAACAGAAACAAGCCATCTCCCTTGAATAACGCCCAAATTTCTGATTCACAAACTAATGACCATCATAAGATGGCTCTTTTACTCCACTAAGTTGTAGAAGTAATTTATTATGTATGTGCAACTGTAGATAACTGAAACAAATCCACACACCTGCATACACAAAACAGGTATTTCCCAGGACGTGCCCGTGATCAGCATTTGGAATGCCTCTTTTTATTTATTTTTATTTTTTTTCTAGTGCCAGCACACCTTTTTCCCCCAAAACAGTAGACCTTCAAATATCTACAACTGGATCCACAGTTATTTTTTTTCTTACAGAAACCATTTTTCCCTCAGCTCACCTAGCCAAAAGGAAAGAAGGAGGCTTCTGACAAATGTCAAAAGAGGAACAGCATCCCAACTGACATAAATCCCTCAGCCACGAGAACAAGAGGGCTGAGACAGAAGTTACAAAAAACCCTGGAACCTCTACCAGCAGAGATCTAAATGTGGAGGTGGGGGAGAATGTGTCAGAGAAAGGAATCTAAATTCCCCGAAGCCATACTAGAGTAAATTGTCAGAACATAATAGGTGGTTTGAGACCTAGTTATTTCCTGGGATTTTTCTCTGTGCTTAGAGTAGAGCAGAAAAACAGCAATCTACTTTCTTGACCTCTTTGCCCAGTAAGTGGGTGTTTCTTCCCCAACCAGTCAAGACAGCAGTTAAATGTTAGCAAAAAGTCAGAAGCAAGAGCGTGCTCCTTTAAAGCGTAGTGAAAGCTGAAAGTGCATTTTGAAAATTAAAGGTTAATTGTCACATGGTTTTCGAGAGACTGTTTAAAATTGGCACTGCTCTAAGTTGTGTAAAATACTTGAAACACTAAAAGGAATAATGCAATTAAACCGGGAGCTGCATACTGGCAAATAATTCATTTTTAGTTTTTTTAAGGAGGTTCTTTTGCTGATGCTCATGTAAGAAGTAGAGAATTTCTTATCAGTAAATACATGTTGTCAGGGAAGGCATGCAACCACCCTAAGGCTTAAAATGCCAGCACAGTGTGCTAGTTCCATGTCTATGTGCTCATAAATTGCAATGGACTTGATTAAGAAATGCTAAATAATAGCCAGGCTGCAATTTTGGTGTTTGATTTTCCTTAGCAGCTATTTCCAGGATTATGCCAAGTTCACTGGTCATTATTCACCATGGTCTTGAATGCTATCTAAATGTAATGTGAGTATGGACCTAGAATACAGCCATCTGGCTCAGGGCACCGCTTCAGGTCTAGTTCCAGCTGTACCTGTGACTTGCTTTTTGAAGGATGAGGATTTTTAGTCTGGATTATAATTAGAGTTTCTGCTTTCATCCTTAGTGACTGAAAAAAATACAATTTTGTACAAGTTGTCCAAGTTACTCTATTTGGTTCCCTACGTTAAATATCTTCTCACGAAGTTTTTTGTTGTTTTTTTTTCAGTTGATTTGATTACTGTCTCAATTCATTGTCATAGATAATGATCACAAAACTTGTAATGAATTAAATGAACTATTTCATTTTGGCCACGAGTTTTGGTTTCAAGAATTCGGGCATGTCCCAAATCATCACTGATCCAGGTAGTACCCACTGGGGCAACTAGGGCTGGAAGATTCACTTCCATTCTGGCTTTTTCACTCATGTGTCTGGACTCTTGGGTCTCCTCAGCCACTCTGTCTCCACAGAGTGTCTCATATTTTCAGAGTCTCCCATTAGGCTCAAGCTTCTCATAGCCTGGCAGTCTCGGGAAAGTTCCATCCCTGAACACCACCTGGCTTCCCCCACACCTGTGCCAAAACACAAGGCTTCTAAAACCAAGCCTCAGAAGTCCCACAATAGCATTTCTGTCAATCCTACTTTTAAGCAAGTCAAAAGGCAAGCCCAGATTCGAGGAATAGGAGAGCTGATTCCTCTTCTCACTGGAAGTAAGAAAAGAATTTCTAGCCATATTTAATCCACCAAAGTTACATTTTATGATATATCCTGTTTTACCTTTTAAAATATTTATGAGAATACAAAACGAGTGTATTGTATGGGTTAGCTTTCCATCACACACAATCTATACTTATCTAACATAATTAACACTTAAAAAGAAAAAAGATTATTTTGACTCAATTTTAAAGATTCCAGTCCATGACCAATTGGCTCCATCGTGTTGGGACTGTGAAGAGATGAACATCATGGAGGGAGAGTGTGCCAAAGCAAAATGACTGACTTCATTAAGATCCAATGAGCAAGAGAGAGGAAAGGAAGATGTCCAGGTTCCACATTTCCCTTAGGGCTACGACATGAGTGACCTGAGGACCTCCCAGCAGGCTCACCTCTCAGAGTTTCCACCACACCCCAACAGTACCATCCTGGGGCCCAGCTTTCAACACATGGGCCTTTGGAGGACTTTCAAGAGCAAAACTACACCATCTTGCCCATAGCATCCCCAAAGATTCATGTCTATATGACAGTGTAAAATATATCTGTCCAACCCCAAGACTCCCGGAGTCTTAATTGGTCCAGCATTGCTCAAAAACTCAAGTCCAAAGTCTCTGAGACTCAAAGCAAATGCAAATATAAGCCTTCTAAACAGTAGGAATCCTAAACAGTAGGAATAGGGAAGTAGAAAGAAGGAGTCAGCTCAAGGCAAGACCTGAGAAAGGATTTGACCCAAAGGTTTAAGGTACCAAAGCATATAAAGCAATCAGGCTTTGTCTTGCTTTTAGTTACCCATCAAGCTTCTGTGGGCCCAAATGAAGAGTCATGGTTCATAGCAAAAAGGGTCTTTTAAGTACGTGATCGTCTCAAAAGAAAACGCAAATCGTACTTTTAACAGGTATCAGCTGAGGGTCTAGGATTTTGCCTGTTCCTCGTTCCTAGGTGACCCCTGACTATGTTCTGACTGTGTTAAATGTAGTTTGTTTTTAAAAATAACAGAGTAAGAATGTCTAAAGGTCCTCTGGGAAGATTCACACATGAATTATGGGCCCAGTAACAGAATGTCCCGAGACAGCTGGGTGAAAAATTCTACTACTTGAAGCAAAAAGCCAATAGGATATAAATGCAAGAGTCTAACATTTTGGTGTGCACAACTCTTGGCCTATCTGAAAAAAGCATGAGAAAAAGGCTAGAGTTTCTCTATTTTGTGGACTATTTGTGCTGCTGTGTTTTCTGAATGCTGCAAGAAAATAAACACCAATTGAATCAATCCTGAGACACTTCTCAACATTTACTAAAAATTAATTTATAATCACTTGCCAGCCCCTCTGTTCAAGATATACCCTGAGATTCATTAATACATTAATTCTCATTTGTAAAGCACATTAGTCTTTCCTGAAGGCAAGAATAGAGTGGAGAATCTAATGTGTTCATAATTTAATGGGCTCTCATACAAAGAGAAATTGTCTAAAGGGTTGTAGCAAGTCAGAGTGCTTATTCCCAGAGAGGAAAAAGAAACTGAACATTAGAATAATGCTGACCCTTAACTACAGTAGAGTAGGAAATGGTAGATAATAAACTTGTCTAGACTGGGACCCAGAGAAACATAAGGATGCTGAGGCAGGAGATTAGGGCATGGCCAGCCAATTGGGCAAGAGGATGTGACCTGTCAGTCACAGACATCCAAGGGGCATGTACCCAAACCCTGCATGTGGAACCAATTGGAAAGTAATTTCTTCAGTTCTTCTCATGAGAACTCAAGCAAATTTTTGATAGGATGGCCTAGAACTGAAGTCAGCCTAAGGAATGGGAGACACAAAAGATGGCCGCCATTAAGCTCTGGGCCACTGTGCTCTCCCTTTCACAGTCATCTGCTCTCACACTGCAAAGTGTACTTCTTTTTCTACTTTTAATTGGCCCACACTCACTCTGCACAGCATGTTTCTTTTTCTAGCTTTAATAAACGTAAAACCTTGTTACCTTTGGCACTTGTTTTGCCAATTCTTTGTTCAGGACAAGAACCTGGAAATGAGTCCCTGGAATGAGTCCCTGTCTCACCCCCAAGCCTGGTAACAATGCTGTTCCTGCATGAGTTTTTGCTAGTCTTTTCTTCAGATGTATGTAGAGGACTGTGCATACCAAATTTAAAGATGGACATTTCATATCCTGAAATCATGTGAGGACATCTAGGACCACACTAGGTACCTACTACAAAAACAATAAAAAGCAACACAAAGTGAAACATATACCGACTTATTACCATGTCTTAGCCATGTTAGTGTTGTATAAATACATTTATATCAGACTTTGAAGGAGCCACAAAGAAGACAACATAAAAGATGCGAAGATAAATTGTGATTAGACATTAGGAATTCACTATGGGCCTTAGGAGACAGAGCCTTGCAAGATTCGGGTAAGCAAAGTGAGACTTCAATTTGAAACCTTGGAATTCATCCCTGAGGATGGACTTTGCAGCAATATAGGCCCTTCTATTATAGGACTTCTGGTTGGGTGAGGGTGTAGCTCAGTGGTAGAGCTCATGCGTGGCATATACTCAACCCTATATTCAATCCCCAGGAAAGGCAAAAGAACAAGGAAAAAATACGAAATAGGAAAGACATTCCATTTGAACTCAGTGCATTTGGATATGAAAAGAATGTTACCTGGTGATTCCACTCCAAACCCAAACATACATAATGCATTTTATATCTGTAATCACAAATGAAAATAGTGTTTGATAAACATGTTTGGTTCCTCTGGCTAAAAAAGATGCTGATAGTCCCTGAGTTTAAAGTCCCAAAATAAATAAAATAGAAGGGAAAAAATCAGAAATAGATAACCTAAACTATCCTTGGAAATAGGAGAACCACCCATACATTCTCAAGAAACTTTTTTTAAATTTCTAAAACTGTAGTGAGAAAAGAGTTGAACTACAATTGTCTTCAGAAGATGTTTGCTTAGAAATCAAGCTCAAGTGATTCCCCATAAGAGAATAAAAAGAGCGAATGTTTGATGACCGTTGTTAAGTGGTCAGACTCTATTATGGACCCCCTCCCACACCCACGTTTTGCTTTCCATTGCTCCCACTAAAAACTGTTAAATCAATCTTTCAGAAATAAACAATTACTAAGATTTAAACAGCATGCTGTTCTAAATAGCAAGATGAAATCTCATGGCATCCTGTTCCATTTTGCCTGGAACTGAATCGTCCCTTCATCCAGCTTACCTGTGCTGAATAGTGGTACCCAGCCATTAGACCACACACACTTTTTTCATATAATATACTGCTATAATTTTTCTACTTTATTATTGGTTATTATCATTAATATTTTGCTGTGCCTAATTTATAAATTAAGCTTTAGCATAGATATGGATGTGTAAGGCAAAACAGACTCAGTAGTTTCTGTGGTTTCAGGCATCTAATGAGGCAGGGGGGATAAATACTTATCTAAATACAATATGATATTTGGGATTGGATCTTAGAACAGAAAAGAATATTAGTAGAAATTTAAACAAAATGGGAAGTTTAGTTAATACTGTCACCCAATGGCTGGGACAAAGGCAGCATGTTTATGTAAAATGCTAACATTAATAGAAGGTAAGTGAAACATATACAAGGGTTCGCTATGACTACTTCTGCAATTTCTGTAAACTAAAAATTGTTCAAAAGTTCGAATTTTTATATATAGGAATTACAGGTACAGAAAACAGCATGAGGTCGAGATACTTCTGGCTATTTTCCCAGAAAGCAGAGACAGGTGGTGTAGGGGCGCCGCTGATGCTGCCTCCTAATGAGCACTGCCATTTGAGTTAGAGAATCGCGAGCACCAGGCCAGCTAACATCAGGTGGCCACAACAATCACAGAAATGCAATCACTCAACACAGAGGCAAAGCTCTCTGTCACCGCCACCACTGGTAGGGGTGCAATCACCCTCTTTCCTCTTCCTAATCAGATAATCTGACCTCACTAAGGATAACTGAGCTCTGTCTAAGCATCAGCTGTCTCCCTTCATCTGAACTGGCAATACTCAAAGTGCAGCCCACACAACTGTGCATGTAATCAAACTGAAAACTAAATGCTACACTATGTCAGAGTAAGCAAAGGGAAAGGGAGCTATTGGATACATGGAATTCAACTATTCCAAAGCAAAGAGACAATTTTAGAGATTAGAACACATTTTCTAATAAGCAGTGCTATTTCAAAAAA
The DNA here is from genome assembly GCA_004026905.1 of Hystrix cristata. Classification (NCBI taxonomy): domain Eukaryota; kingdom Metazoa; phylum Chordata; class Mammalia; order Rodentia; family Hystricidae; genus Hystrix; species Hystrix cristata. The sequence continues at coordinate 57,296 of PVJO010000586.1, forward strand.
ATAGAACATTTTGGGAAATGTCTAATTCATATTCTCATACACATTCTGAAGAACACTGTATGTTTAGAACAAGAACAAACATTCATGGAGCAAGAAAAATTGGATATTGATTAAGATTGTTAGAAGACAAATAAAAAAAGCAGAATTTAGTATTTCAGGGGAATTGGTGAATAGAAGATCGAATATTATAGGATTTGGCTCAGAAAATCAGAAGATAAGCACAAGAAATTCTCCAAGAATTTGGAAGAAAATTGTTATTATATTTCAGATTGGAAACAATAGAAGATAACAAATATTCAGAATATTTACGTTTCCTTATAACTTCAATAACAGTAATTTTTACTAATTCACTGAGTAAAACATAAAAAATTGCTCTCTGTTGACTTTTGCTTACACATTCATAGGATTTTTTAAGTATATCCTTGAAATTCAACTTTCAAGGATATATCTTTCAGAGTGTAATTTCATTATAATTTGTTATTTTTCTTCTACTGGAGATAGAAATAGAAAGAAAGATAGCTGTGGGGAGATACATTGTAAAACAAAAAAACAATGTGAAGTGTGTATACATACATATGTTATATACCTATGGGTATATGCACACACATATAAACACACTGTGTGTATAAATATATATAGTTATGTAGCTATTGTTTTTCTTCTATTGGACAATATGTGTTAACAAATATAAGTGAATATATTTGTGTATCTATCTACTAGCATTTCCAAAACAGAATGAGGAAAATAAAAGAAATGTACTCTGATGAAACTTTAAAGAACAAAGATGACTTTTAAAAGTTTATAAATACCTAGGTAAAATCAAACAGATCACTTGTAGTTAGATATGAGGTTTCATCCATCCTCACTTCTTGAAGTTTATTCTAAGAAAATAAGGGCATTTGTTTCAGCATTAATTAAAAATAAAAAAGTAATAACCAAATAAACATCTAACTACAATAATTATTTTTAATAAAATTCATTATGTGCTTATAATTTTATCATCTACTGAGTCTCAGGGTATAAATTACAAAAAAAAAAATTGTTTAAAGTTAACCCAGCCAGCCCCTCATGTAAGAGTGACATTTGCCCCTCCATAAAGAAAAAATATGTAAATAATTTATAAGATAATTAAATAAATTGTCTAGAAGATACTATGAGCCACAGAACATTAGTGAATGCTCTCTACTATTTTGTGCAAGCTCTAGACTTCCTGTTTCTTCTCATCCACACATCTCAAATTTGAGTGTGATACATTTTTTTATTAGTATGTGTTTGCAGTACATGCACTTTACAGTCATCTTAGGGTTTGGGTACATGTACATAAAACTGCTTTGTTCTTTTTTTTTTAAATCCCCTTCTCTCCCACCTTCTTCCATCCTCCTCTAAGGAGGAATTCCCCACTCTCCATTCCCCATTCCCCTAAGTCCCTATTCCCCATTTTCATCCTTGTTGATATTATTAGTCATATCTCATGTTTATGATATATAATGTTTACATTCATTGAGGTTATTAGGTTCCTGTACATGGCATACCTTTATTCTACTTATTTCCCCTCCCCTCTCATTTCACTCACATTTTCTTGGACCCCTTCCAATCTGCAAGAGTTCCATCCACTTGTCTCCTTCTATCTATTCTTTATTTGGCTCTTTATACTTTGCCTTACTCGAATTAGAAATGCCAAATGGTATTTAAGCTTGCGTGTCTGGATTATTTCACTCAACATTACATTTTCTAGGTCTCAAATTTGTTATTCATTATAGCTGAGTAGTATTCCATAGATATCACATTTTCATTATCCAACCATTTGTTGATGGGTATACAGGCTGCTCCAGGGTTTAGCTATTATGAATTGTGATATATATATATATATATATATATATATATATATATATATCTGATATATTGAGATATATATCTGTACTTAAGTGTTGCTATAGTATAATGCCTTCAGCTGTTTGGGGAAGATGCCCAGAAGGGGAATAGCTGGGTCATATAGAATTTATTTTAGTTCTTGGAGGAATTTCTGTATTGATTTCCATAATGGTTATACAAGTTTATATTCCCACCAACAGTGTAGGAGGGTTCCTTTTTCATCACAGCCAAGCCAGCACTTTTTTTCCTGAAGATTGCCATTCTTGTGTAAGATGGGATCTTAGCCTTGTTTCCATTTGCACTTCTCCAATGGCCAGAGATGCTAAACTTTTTTTCATATATTTGTTGATCATCTGCATTTCTTCCTCCTTAAAGTGTCTGTTCATTTCATTTGTCCATTTAGTGGCTGAGTCTTTAATTTTAGGTGGTTTAATTTTTTGAGTTCTTTATATACTCTAAATATTAGTCCTCTGTCTGAAGAGTAGCTGGCAAGTTTTTTTCCCATTCTGAAGGTTTTCGCTTTACTCTGCTGATTAATTCTTTTGCTGCACGAAAGCTTTTTAGACTGTTGAGTCTTGCTGCAGTTTCTTGTGCAGCTGAGGTTCCATCTAGGAAATCCTTTCCTGTGCCTATATCTTCAACTGTTTTACCTATTTTATCTTTCAGAAAGTTTAATATTTCTGTTTTAATGTTTAGATCTTTGATCCATTTTAATTTAGTACATGGTGAACAATAAGGGTCTAGTTTCATTCTTCTATAAACAAATAACCAGTCTTCCCGACACCACTTACTGGATAGGCCATCTTTCCTCCAACATAAGCTTTTGGACCTTCTGTCGAAGGTCAAATAGTTGAATGTGTCTGGGGATGTTTCTGTACCCTCTATTCTGTTCCATTGATCCCCATGTCTGTTTTTGTTCCAGTACCATGCTATTTTTATCACTATTATTCTATAGTATAGCTCGAAGTCTGGTATTGCTATATCTCCTGCTTTGCTTTTATTGCCCAAAATTACTTTTGCTATTCAGGGTCTCATGATTCCACATGAATTTTAGAATTATTTTTTCTAGATCTGTAAAGTATGCTGTTGTTATTTTGATTGGGATTGCATTAAATCTGTATAAAAGTTTTGGAAGTATGGCCATTTCGATGATATTGGTTCTACCTACCCAGGAGCAAGGGACATCTTTTCATTTTCTGATGGCTTCCTCAATCTCCTTCTCCAGAATACTGTGGTTTTCTCTGTATAGGCCTTTCACTTCCTTAGTCAGGTATTTCAGTTTTCTTGAAGCGACTGAATGTATTGTTTTCTGAATTTCCTTCTCAACATGTTCATTGCTGGTATACACAAATGCTAAAGATGTTTGTGTATTGATCTTGTATTCTGCTACTTAGCTGAAATTGGTTATTAATTCTTCTAAAAGGGTTTTTTGGTGGATTTCTTTGGGTCTTCTACATAGAGTATCATGTCATCTGCAAAGAATGATGATTTGAGTTTTTCCTTTCCTATATATCTATATATGTCCCTTTTATCTCTTTCTCTTGCCTAATTGTTCTGACTAATGTTCCAGTACCATGTTGAATAACAGAGATGAAAGTGGGCATCCTTGTCCTGTGCCTTATTTTAGGGGAAATGCTTTTAGTTTTTCCCCTTTAATATGATCTTGGCTGTTGGTTTGTCATAAATAGCTTTACCATATTCAGGTATGGTCCTTCTATGCCTGTTTTCTTCAAGGTTTTTATCATGAAGGGGTGTTGGATTTCTGTGGAAAGGCTCTGTTGCGTCTATTAATATGACCAAGTGTTTTTTTACCTTTCTCCTGTTTACGTGATGTATTACATTTATAGAATTAGGTATGTTGAATCATCCTCAAATCCTCGCATCTCTGGGATGAAACCCATAGATCATTACATACAATCTTTTTGATAATGTGCTGCATTCTACTTGCTAATACCTTGTTGAGGATTTTTGTATCTGTGTTCACTAAAGAGATTGGTCTATCGTTCTCTTTTTTAGTTGGGTCTTTGTCTGGTTTGAGGACCAGCATGGTAGTGCCTTCATAAATGAATTTAGGAGCACTCTATCCCTTTCCATTTCTTTGAAGAGCTTGTGATATAACATCCTTGAAGATTTTGTAGAATCCAGCCATGACTCTATCAGGTCCTGGACTTTTTCATTGGTAGCTTCTTTATTACTGAGTCAATTTCATTGTTTGTTATTGGGATGTTAGGCGTATTTATGTCTTCTTTGCTTAGTTTTGATAGTTTGTATGTGTCTAGGAATCTGTCTGTTTCTTCAAAATTTGCTAATTTGTTGGAATATAATGTTTCAGAGTACTTACTATTTTCTGAATTTTGACAGTGTCTGTTGTGATTTCACTTTGTCATTTCTAATTGCGTTGGTAAGAGTCTTTTCTCTCCTTCTCTTGATGAGTCATGCTAAGGGTTTGTCTATTTTATTCTTTCAAAGAACCAGCTCTTTGATTCATTGATTTTTTTACAGGTTTTTTTAGTCTCAATTTCATTGATTTCCACTCTTATCTTTATACTTTCCCTCCTTGATTTAGTTTAGGGCTGGTTTGTTGTTGTTTCTGAAGTATTTTAAAATTTCTCAAAAGATTCTTTATTTGGGCCTGCTCTGTTTCCTAATGTGAGCATTGACTGAAATTAGTTTTTCTCTTAGAACTGCTTTCATAGTGTTCCAGAGGTTTCATTGAGTTGTACTATCATTGTCAGTAACTTTAAGAAATTTTTAATCTCTTCTTTGATTTCTTCCGTGATCCATTGGTTGTTTAGGAGTATATCATTAATTTTCCATCAGTTTCTTCTGTGTTTTCAGACGTGTCCAATCCATTATTTCTGTTGAGAATATTCTATTTTCTCTAGAGCTGGTTTAGCATTCATATATCTTCTAAGCTGATCTTTTTCATGGAAATATCTTATTTCTTCATCTATTTTGAAGGATAGCTTTTCTGGGTAAAGTAATCTGGGTTGGAAGTTGTTTGCTCTCAGGGTTTGAAATGCTTCACCCCAACCTCTACTGGTCTTCATGGCTTGTACTGAGAAGTCTGCTGTGATTCTAATTGGTTTACCTTTATTTGTGCTTTTTTTTTCTGGCTGCCTTTAAAATTCTGAGTTTTTGCTGGATATCTGCGAATCTAATGAGACTATCCCTTGGTGAACTTCTTCTTTCATCATAATTGTTTGGAGTTCTAGAAACATCACTTACTTGTATTTTAAAATCTTTCCTTAAATTTGGGAACTTTCCTTCCATAATTTCTGTAAGCATTTTGGTGAATCCATCTGTGCAATCTTCTAGATTTTTTCTAACTCTGATTAGCGTTAGATTGTTCTTCTTGTTGTCATACAGTAGCTGGTGGATAATCATCTCTTGTATTCTTGTTTTCTTTTTTTGGCTACTTTAAGCTCTTTACCATAGTTTACCATTTTGTCCTCAATATCAGACACTGTCTCATATCGATGGCTTCTGGAATATGTGTATTCCATACTGTGTTTTATCTCAGTTCTGTCTGACATCTTTTTGAGAATTCCATATCCTTGTTGACTCTGTCATTCAAATTTTGGACTTTCAGTTTTTTACTTATTTACCTGAAATTCACGATGGGCATATTGAGTTTAATTGCTGCAAACTTTTGGTTCATTTCCTCTTTGAACTCATCTATTTTCTTCATCCCTTCTATGAACTTTTCATAGACTTCTGTTGTCTGGTATTTGTTTTCTTCTCCCTTTTTAACCCCTTGCTCTGTCTTGGGGGAGTTGGGGGGTTAGGAGATCTTCTATTTCCTTGTTTCCCCATTCTCCTACTTGTATCTGTACTTATTGGTCTATCCATCTAATGAAATATGTATCTTTTTAGAATTATATGTGTCCTCTATTTTTTTTCCTCTTTTTTTTTCCAAGGGCAGGGGAAGTTATGGCAGGTTGGCAACTAGAGAACTGAGGAGGGTATGTGGTTATATGGAGATTTTTAATAGGATGTTGCCTCTCCATGAATAATTTTCAGCTTTGTATGTCCAGTTGTACTATTTACTCCTTCTTTTATTTAAGCGGTTTTGACTCTGTCCCTATGTTTTACTACAAGAATTGCTTCAATTTGTAACAGCATCCACAGAATCAGTCTTATAATACTTCTCTATGATATTCCTTGCAGTTACTCTTCCCCCTTTACCTATTCTCTAGATGAGGGAGAGAACTTAGACACCTATTATATCAGAGCCAACAAAAGCACAAGCATACAAGAGTAATCGCCTAATATACACATGAAACCATAAAAGAACACAACACCACATTGCTAAAAAAAAATTAAGAAACATACAAAACCTTAAAACAATAATATTACCGATAAGAATACATTTTAGATATTCCAATAAGCCATTGGACATGTGGTTCCCAAGTGGTTCTTTGCCAGATAGTCTGAGTGTTCACACTCCAATTACTCCCATGATCCCTCTACTGCAAAACTGGAGTTAACTCATACTCAGGGCCTCTTTCTGCCAGGTTTCAGGCACTTTTTCAGAGTTTGATCCAGAAAAATTTCTTGGCTTAGGAACTCTTGCTGTCCCTCTCCCCGGGTGTGATGGTTTTGGCAGACAAGTTCACTGGCATAAAATTGTCCAGAGTCAAAATTATTCCTATGCAATCAATTTAACTACAGCAATAACAGGCTAATCCATTTTCACTGGTGTCTCTCAGGGCTAGTTGAGAAACAACATACCATAATCCTGTGTTTCGGGTCTCCCTTTAGCAATGGGAACACAGTGCCACTGTAAGCCTCCAATCCTGGATAACTCAAGCTGATTCTGGTGCCTGATCACAGGTCCCGGGGCTATGATTACCAGTCTCTGCCTTTTGAGGGGACTTACCCCAATATTCTCTCCAACTGCCAATAGTCTCCAGTGACTATATTTCCCTCATCAACTCTGGGACCTTGGCAGTTTGAAGCCACCAGGGGCCTGATCTGGGATCGAAGTTCAAACTCCCATCCATTTCCCACAATGTCTTCCCTGCCCAGGCCTACACCGTGTGGCTATATCATAGGACACTTGGATAGAGATTCACTACAGGTAGAGATTCACTACCTGTTACCATGAGAAGGCCCCTCAGGAGTCAGACACTTGCATTCTTCCCACTGTCTCCAAATCCAGTCTTTAGATACTTTATTCTGGAGAAGCCAAGGTAATGGAACTCATTGCTCTGCTGTCTTGTCCTCTCTCCTCTGTGTTTCTTGTTGACATTCTCTGAGTCTCTCTGAGGTGGCTCTTTCTCTACTCAGCCATGTTTAATCTTCCTGTTCACTCCTTCTCAATGGATCTTTCCTCAGCTTCTTCAATGTGACTCTTTCTCTAGTCAGCCATGTTGAAACACCCATTCTAGACTTTTGCCTTGTCCAGGAACAGGTCCACTGTCTGGCTGGGACTCCTGCTGTCTCTGTGTAGAGGGGTCACAATGAAGAACCACTTCAAAGTTGGTGATGGCTGAGCCTAGGTGAGGATTCCACAGTCTTGAAGTTGGTCAGGGTCCAGCCATGGAGCCAAGCATTCCACAGGGGCTGTGACCATGCAGTTTTTTACTTTGCTCCTGCTTATGTGATGTATTACATTTATTAATTTGTGTATGTTGAACCATCCCTGCATCTCTGGGATGAAACCTACTTGATGATTATATATGATCTTTTTTTGATGAGCTGCATTCTATTCACTAATACAGTAAGTCCCTGATTTATGAAGGAATTCCATTCCAGGAGAATTTTCAAAAGTCAGATTTGTTCATAAGTCCAACAAAGGAAGTCTTATATACCTTTGATACAAAGCATAAAAAAAATTCACATGATCCAGGATCTTGCCTTTGTTCTCTAGAATTGTCCTAATGGTTGAACAGTTCATGTCATAAAAAGGAGTGACGTCTACCATATTTTCACCTTGGTCCAGTCTCTCAAATATTTTCACTTTTGTTTCCATGATTATTTCTTTGCACTTCCTAGCAGTCCCTCCATATCAGCACTGCTTTTTTTCTTGCTTCTGGACATCTTGGTCTCTGATTGAGGCACTGTACTAATGTACACTATTGCACACTACTGCACTATTTAGTAAGTACACAGCAACACAACTGTGACAATGTCTGGCAAACATGTGAGCTACTTCTGAGATTCACTCACATCTACAAACATTCATAAAGCGAAATCTGTTAAGTATCTGTGAAAGTTCACAACTCAAATGCTTTTAAGTTGGAGACTGACTCTAGCTTATTGAGGATTTTTTTCATCTATATTCCTAATCAGATTGACCTATAGTTTTTTTCTTTTCATTGGGTCATTATCTAGTTTGGAAATCAGAATGATGCTCACTTTAGTAAGTGAATTTTGAAGCACTCCATCCCTTTCCACTTCTGTGAAGACCTTGGGAAGTATGGGTGATATAACATCTTGAAGGTTTCATAGAATTCCGTAAAGATTTTGTAGAATTCAGCTGTGAATCCATCAGATCCTTAGAGATTTTTTGATTGTAGATCCTTTATTACTGTTTCAATTTCATTGCTCATCATTGGATTGTTCAGTATTTTTATGTTTTCTTGAGTTAGCTTTGGTAAATTGGATGAATCTAGGAATTTGTCCATTTCTTCAAAATTTTCCCATTTATTGGAATGTAATTTTTCATAGTAGTTACTAATTTCTAGTGGTGTCTGTTGTGATTTCACCTTTTTCATTTCTAATTGCATTCATGTGAGTCTTTTCTCTCTTTCTCTTGGTAAGTTTGGCTAAGAGTTTATCTATTTTGTTTACTCTTTCAAATAACCTGCTATTTCATTCATTGATTACATTGCTTGTTAGTCTTGATTTCATTGATTTTTACTCTAATCTTTATGATCCCCTTTCTCAATTTTGATTTGGGCCTGGATTGTTGTTGTTTATCATGTATCTTAATATTCCTCATAAGGTTATTTATTTGAGCTTACTCTGTTTTCTTAATGTAATCATTGATTACAATGAAATTCCCTCTTAGGACTGCTTTTAAGGTGTCCCAGAGGTTCTGGGGAGTTGTGCAGATACTATCATTAACTTCCAGATAGTTTTTAATGTCTTCCTTGATTTCTTCTGTGACCCACTGGCTTTTTAGGAGTATGTTATTAATTTTCCAAGTGCTTCTACTTTTTCCTTAGTTTCTTCTGTCATTGATTTGTAATTTCATTGCACAGAGATCTGATAGTATACATGAGTTGATGGTGATTCTTTTATATTTATTCAAGCTGGCTTTGTAGATCAGTATATGATGTACGTTGCAGAAAGTACTGTGTGCTGCAGAAGACAATGTATATTTTATGGCAGTATGATGGATTACTCTGTAGACATCTATTAAATCCATGTGTTCAAGGGTGTGGTCACCTCTGATATTTATTGATTTTTGATTAGTTGATCTATCTCTTTGCAAAAGTGGTGAGCTAAGTTCTCCCACTGTGATGGTGTATTTATTTGATCTTTTATGTTCAGTACTATTTGTTTTATGACAATAGGTGCTCCAGTATTCCACGACTAAATATTTGTAAGTGTTATTGTGTTACTGATTCTTGTTCACTTATTCTCTTATCTAGTATGTAGTGACCTGCTTCATCTCTTCTAATCAGTTTTAGCTTGAAGTTTGCCATGTCTGAGATTAAAATTGCTCCCTTTCTTGTTTTCAGGGTCCTGGTGCATGAAATATTGTTTTCCATCCTTTGATTTTTAGTCTACAACTACCTTTTTGGGTTAGATGAATTTCTTAAAAGCAAAAGACTGCTGTATTCTGTTTTTCCTTTTTTTAGTCTGCCAATCTGTGTCTTCTATTTGGAGAATTTGGGCCATTAATACTGAAAAATATTGCTGAAATTTGTTGATTCATTATTATCATTCCACTCTTTCTCTGTTGGTGACTTCCTTGTTTTTTCTTTTCCTTTAATTTTTTGTTGTTGTTTATCCACTGACCTTACTTAATGTTTCTATTTCATATGGATTTTTAGCTTTATTGGTTCCATTGTTTCTGTCTAAAATATTTTCGAGCATTCTCTGGAGTGCTGGTTTCATAGTCATACATCTTGAGCTGGTCTTTTTCATGAAACGTCCTTATTTCTCCATCTATTTTTAAAGAAAGCTTTGCTGGGTATGTAAATTAGGGTTTGAAATTATTTGTTTTTAAGGCTTGAAATATTTTCCTCCAACTTCTTCTGGCTCTTAAGGTTTATGCTAAGAAATCTGTTGTAATTATAATGGGTTGACCTCTATGTGATTTTTTTGTTTTTGTGTTTAATGTTATGGGGGTTTTGCTGCTGTTGTTGAATATCTGGCAATTTAATAAGGCTATGTCTTGGTGGGCTGCTTTTTTCATCATAGCCTTTTGGTGTCCTGGTAGCCTTGCTTACTTTTATGTTGAACTTTTCTCATATTTGGGAAATTTTCTGCTATTATTTCTGTAAATATTTTAATAAGTCTATCTGTGTTATCTTCCAGCTTTTCCCTAACTAGTAGCTGTTGGATGGTCTTTTCTTGTTCTCTTATTTTTTTGTGTGCATTTTCTCTGAACACGTCTTCATAACTTACCATTTTGTCCTCAATTTCAGACACATCTCTTCACATTGGTCATTTCTGCAATTTACTAAATCTGTAGGGTTTTTTTTTTTAATTTCAGGTATTTCTGTTATCTTTTCAAAGATTCTAAATCTTTGGTGAATTTGTCTTTCATGTTTTGAACCAATTTGGTCAACTTTCCAATTTTTTCTAAGTTGACATGAGAAGGAATATTAGAAGTAGATGTAGGACACACTAGAGAGCAGAGTGTGGGTGGTCAAACAAGTGAGGCACCTCTAACTTTTTTACTTATCCCCCCATTCACTTCTGGTAGTTTGAATGATATTTCCATGAACTTTTAGTTTGTTGTTGTTGTTTTTTTAACTCATCTAGTTTCTTCATCTTTTCTATAACCTTTTCAAAGAGTTCTACTACCTGATACTTGCTTTGCTCTCCATTTGTGCTCCTTTGATCTGCCTTAGGAGACCTTGGGGGTCTTCTGTTGCCTTGCTTTCCCATGTTTCTGTGTGTATATGTATCTGTTTTTATTGTTTGTGATCCCCAGGAAATCCAGATATAGATTTGGTATAGGTACTACTGTACCTTGGCTATACTAGTAAATTTAGGGGCATCAGTGACATCAAGCATCAACTGGGTAATGCCAACCCTAGGAATTACTTGTGAACATCCCTTAACCAGAATATGACTTTAGTGAGGACAATTAGACTACTCATACATTGGCCACCCATACATACTTCAGAGCACTAGTTTCTGCTGGATGTAAACGTCAGTGCCAGACCTCAAAGATGCCACCAGACTGACTACCTTCTCCATCAGAACTACTCCCTCTGATGTGATGACCCTTGAAATCTGGCCTCTCACCAGGGAATATAGACTCTGTGAACCTTCCAGTCGGATCCCAGCCTCCCAGGGGATCTCAGGAGACCCCTATTTGGCTCTGTCCAAGTTTACATTGCACAGCTGTCTCTCACCCAGTCTCTGTGGTAGGGTGACACTTCAGTCCTGAAGCATGACTCTCTTCCTGGATGTCGGTCTCTTCTTCAGTCAAGTCATTGTGTTCACTGTCACCTCTGTTGTCCATGCTGATGAGACCCTGGGAGCAGGGGTGGGATTGACTGGGAGCTGGGCTCTGAGTCAGTCCTACATTATTCCTTATGGGTAGTACCTTTTTATGGTGAAATACATAATCACCAAAATCATATGGTCCATATATGACCTAAAATGAGTGTGCAAATTATTTTACAAAACAGATTTCAAAACAGTCTAAATACAATGTGTTATGATTTGTGCCTAGATGTCCCCCCATAGCTTCATGAGGTCACAGATGGGGCTTTATCAGAGGTGGCTGAATCTAAGTGTGTGATGCTGGGATTAAAGGCGTGTGATCACTAAATCAATCCACTGATTTGTTTGGCACCACCCTAATCCAGGTAACCTGGATAAGATATAAGGGACAGAAAGAAGCTTGTGTAACCCCTTACTTACTTTGCTGCCTTCTGCCTGTCTGCTCTGCCACCCTGCCTTGGACTCAGCTGATTGTGGACTGAAACCTCTACAAACTGTGAGCCAAATAAACCTTTCCTCTTTTAACTTTGGGTGTGGGGTATTTTGTCTCAGCAAAGAAAGAAAAGTAACTAAGACAGATTTTTTTTTTTTGTCTCATAGCATTGTATATGTATGCTATATATACATATGCAGAGAATAAAATATTAAAAATATAAAACATTTTACCATTATTATCTCTGAGAAATAGGACTAGATGTGTTTGTATTTCTGTTTTGTCCTGCATTTCTAATTTCACTGTAATGAATACATGTGACAAACACCATATATGTATACTTTCCATAAGGAAATAAAGCATCAAAATATATCATGTGCAGAAGGGCAGAATCTCTCCATCTGCTGCCTTTGGGGATTATACTCAGGTCCAATATTCCCTTAGCCTAAAACGTTACTGGAGAAAGCACTATGGAAAAGTTGGGTGTTTGTGTGTCTTTTTCAAAATGTAACTTTTTATTTTCTTTAAGGCACAGGTGTATCACGTTGGTATGTAAGGGGAAGCAAACATTTTTGTTCTTCCCATTTAATCTTTCCTTTCCACTTCAGGGTTCATAGGAACATTTAAGAGTAGCTGGGTGCGATATGTTGTTTTTCCCCCCAAGCTTAACTATTCAGATCATATCCAGCAGTGCATCTCAAAGAAGTCTTATATAATTCAAAAGCCTTATGCGAATAAAATGTCAACACAGCTTCTCCATAAGCTCTCAGGAAACCAGTGTCAAACATGTCGGCGCTGCTGGATAGAGAGTAAATGATTTTTACACGTTGTGTGCTTTTATTCCTCAACAAAGGCCAAGGGAAGAGACTGTTTTCTCTCTCTCACCTCTCCCCTTCCCCCGACATTTTTCTCTTTCGTCTGCCTCCAGAGCCCTTGAAGGCTGTATTGAATCCAACAAAGGATAAAGTAGCAGGGAGTAGAAGCAACTAAAGATACCAGTGGGCTCCAACTGCCTGTCTGAAAATCTGTTTATACAGCACCTGGGTCACCCTCCTCTGATAAGCTTTTCTCTATGTGTTATTGTATTTATGTCAAGAAAAAAATGTCGGCATCCCTGGCTGTTGAGCTCTGCCCTATAGAATTCCACTGTCTTCCTTTTCCACTTACTACCTCATTTTGTTTGAAAGAGGCTGCCTTTCCAGCTTCATCTGTCACCCAGAACACACAGTCTCCCCTTTGTTCACTGAGTGACCTTTCCATTTGACTAAGGGTGAAACGTGCTTGGAAACCTAGACTAATTTTGGCAAAGAGGTCTTTAACAACAAAAAAAAAAAAAATTGTAACTGAGAGTGCCACACACAAAAATAAATGCTGCTAGTTTCATTGTTATTCATCTGGTGTTTCTCTGTGCATTTTGTTTGGGAATTTCAAAGTGCAATGCCAGTGCTCAGAAATGAATGTGACATCACAGACAGGAGCTTCCCGGGGGCCCAGGGAAGGAACCATCGGCAGCCCAAGCACCACAGAGGAGTTATTTTTGTTTCTTAGAAGGGGACTAGGTTGAGGGGGAATCTCACACCCCTGCCAACATCAAGTGGCTTCGAGAGGCAGGCAGCTGGACAGTCACCTGGGGAGCAGAGGAGGGGGAGCATTTTGGCACCAAGAACCAGCAGAGGGGACACAAACTCATATGCATATCCTGTGACCAATCCAGAAGCCCCGCAACCTGCGCTAGCCTGGACCGCATGGCACAATTGCCTTTATATAGCTGCTCTTCCTTGAAGGAAAATTTTTCAAAGGGAAAAACGCACCAAAAATTGAAAGCAACCCCTTCCTAAGCAAGATAGTCCTGCTGCCTTTCCCAGCACCTTTCCTGCCTGCCCCCCAACACACACAAGCCTTGTATGTTTATATGTAATAGAACCCAGCTGAAAACAAACACAAATCTGAAGTGAATAAATAGCCAAAGGGAGAATTTTCAAGATATTCAGGTTTCAAATGCAAAAGGACATATGCAAAGTTGGATTGACTCTCATTCTATACTCCCCACAGGGAAGATCTTGAATTTCACACTTGGCCAAGACCTGGCCCACAGATGGGTGACATTTTTCTTAGGAGCCTAGAAATGCAACCTAAAAAGTCAAAACAAAATGTTGTACTAGAGAGATTAAAAACGTGTAGTGAGATAGCCAGTCAAAGGAAAAATAAAGCAGGATGACTCTATAAAACCACTGTAGTGTATAATAGAGGAATATTTTGAATAGGGTACAGGAAATGAATTATTAGATTCCTTTCCATTTCTGCTCTGCAAATTACACTCCATGAGAAAAAGTGTACCTGGAAATATAAGTATAATTCTCTGCTTAAATTCCACTATAACCTGTGAATAAATTTAAAACTGTGCAGTGTTAAAAAGTGGTAAGTCTGGCTCAAATGATAGATGAAGCTCAAAGTTTTACATACCTTAGAAGTCATAAAGTCAAGAATGGGACTTGGGGTAGTAGGGGGTAGATTAGTGGCAAAGTGCTTGCCTAGTAGGCATGAAGTCTTTAGTTTCCATTCCCAGCACTGTAAAAAAAAATAAAAAGAGTAGCAGTTAAAGGTACTCTGTGTTGACATTCAGTGTCATAGGATAAAATCTGACATCATCAACACTTGACTTTATAAGCAACAGATGAAAAACAAAGTGTCTCGGCGTGAGGAGTGTTGGTTATGGAGCAGGGCAGGGAGCGCTGTTCATTTAGCTCACTCACATTGCATGGCCCAACCTAGACAGAAAATAAACTGGGAAAAGAAGTCCATGGCTAGGAAGCTGCAGCCCAGACCCAAGTCTACCTTACTGAGTAGGGGAGGAGAAATAAGGGCTGGCTGTCTCTGCCACAGGACCTGAGGGATTATCTCTTCCAGTGCTTTTCAAAGTGAATCCCTCGGAGCTGTGAACCTGTGCTCCCCGCTCTCATTTCAACTAAAGAAACTTCTATAACTTTTAGTTGCTTCAGTTCCTCAAAGATAAGTTTCTGCAGCCTTAAAAGTTTTGAAAGCGATTATTGTTCCAGCAAAACTGAGGCCCAAACAATGAGAGGTCACATCCAAAACAAAACAGATTAAGTAAAAACCTTTAGACTGTCACCAATAACAATGTCAACATTTATCATTTTCTCTTTTTTATTATGAAAATCCTATTTGCACACTGGAGTTAAAAGAGAATTTGCAGATACATAAAAAGAATGAAATAAAAATTTATAATCTCACACCCCAGGGGTAACCACAATTAGCTCTACGCATATTTGCTCCTATCTGTACAAAAACCAATACCAGACTACACATACTGCTTTTAAATGCCTTTAAACAATCCCCATTATGAATGTACTTAAAACTTTTCATTTCTACTGGCTATAAAGTATTGCAACATATAAATGCATCAAAATTTAATTAATTGACTTAATGTTAAACATGTAAGTATATTCTAATTTTTAACTTTGATAATTAAAGTATTGGGATTCCATTACTCTTTCATTTATTCATTCAATAAATATTTATTTATTGTGGGTGGAAAGGATACAACAGTGAAAAAGTTGAAAAAAGAGAAAAATCTCTGTCCTTGATGTTCTTATGTCCCAGTGAAGGAGACAGACTGTAAGATAAATTTTTAAAAGATGTGGTATATTAGATAGTACTAAAAGGAAAGATGAAAAGGTCAAGGGAAGAGAGGGAATAAACAAACCTAAGTATAGGGAGGGATGTCAAGGGTCTTACTGTGAAAGCCACATTACCAAAAGACCAGAGAGTAATAAGAAAGCATCTTTGAGCTTTTAAGGAAAAAGCATTATGAAAAGTATGAAACACAAGTGCAGAGGCCCTAAGCAGTGTCCCAGCTTAGAGTGCTGGAGAGATCAGCACAGAAGGGACAGAATGAAGAGTGCTAAAGAATAGAGTCAGGGGGACAACAGAGTAGAGAAACAGTCTGCACCTGTTTCCCTAGTAAGATTTTTATCCTCTCTCTGTCTCTCTCTGTGTCTCTCTCTGTGTCTCTCTGTCTCTGTCTCTGTCTCTGTCTCTCTCTTTCTCTCTCTCTCCAGGGCCTCACACATGCTATGTAGGTTCTCTACCACTGAGCTACATTCCCAGCCTTTTGTATTTTATTTTGAGGCAAGGTCTCACTAGTTTTCCCAGGCTGGCCTTAAACTTGCAACCGTCCTGCCTTGGGTTCCCTAGTAGTTGGGATTACAGCCATGTGCCAGCCAGGCCAGCACCACTTTCATTTTTAAACATGACCCAATTCGGGTGACAACTTCTAGAGTTGTCTTTCTAATAGGCCATTATAAATTCTTTAGTGTTTTGTTTTGTTTTGTTTTGTTTTGTTTTTTGCTATTTTAAGCAAAAAAGTGACATCTTACTTATGTTTTAATTAGATGACTTAGTTTGCTGGAATGAAAAGTTTTGTTTTTTTACTTTTTATCACTTTGAGTAAAAAAAAAAAGTGGCATCTTACGCTTTATTAGTTCACTCAATGTCTTGGAATAAAAATAAGTGAAACATGGAAGCAAGAAAAGCCCCTGGGGTGGGGGGGTGTGCATTCATTCAGGCTAGAAATGATGATGGCTTGGACTCCAGGAGCACTGGTTGAATGGATGAGAAAGGATAAGATCTCGGATGTGTTTGGAATGTATAGCCTATGACACTTACTCTCAGACAGGATAAGCCATTAGAAAAAGGTGAAAAAGGTGCCATAAAGGACTTCAGCATTTTTAGCCTGAAAGCTGGAGTTTCCATGTCCTAACCAAGATAAAATTGCAAGTGGAGCAGCAGGGAACAAATGGATTCTCTTCTAGAACCTCCAGAGGGAGCATAGCTCTCCTGGCCCATCTTAAATTTCATGCCTCCAGAACCAGGATAACAAATTTGTATTATTTTAAGCCATTAAATCTGTGGTGATTTGTTCCAGCAAATATGAGAAACTAAAAGAGATACATAGGTGGGTGGATGAATGGATGGATGGATGGATAGAGAGATATAGAGATATACGTGTATAAAATAGGAAGAGAGAGAGATAACTGAAGAGAGATGTTTGTGTGCATATATAATCTGATTGTTGATTTCCTACTCGGTTCCATTAAGATTAATTCATCCATTTCTCAAAAAATATGACATTTTATTAATTATTTTAATTTTAGGCTATATTTTCATATCCATTAGAAAAAGTTCCTTCTAATCAGGAATTGGACTGTTTCGGCTACTTGCATTTTCTCCATATTTTACACTAAACTTGGAAAAATCTTTCCAAGTTCCCACGTGAAAGACTCCCTCAAAAACATGTGCATCCTTGCATTTAAATTTTGGTCAAATAAAAATGTATGAGGATAGTGAGAATTTTTAAAACATGATCTTTCAGTCCATCCATTCAAGAACTCAGTTTTTAAAAGGGCAAAGCAAATACACATACTGATATATAGACCCATTTAAACAGAGTAAGGTATCTAAACATTATTGTATGTTCCAGATAGACTATACTTTCCTCAAAATTGTATATATTTTTCAACTTGTCTGCAGTACATTATGTAGTTATTTGAATAAAGGCTAGTGAAAAATAAACCCTCATTGACGAGGCCATCAAATCCTAATCCCTAGAATTTATCAATGTTACTTTACAGACAGAACTGGGTTAAGAATCTTGAGATCACTTTTGATTATGTGGGTGGGTCCTAAATGCATCACAAGTGTCTTTTTGAAAGACACAAAGAGGAAGAGAAAAGAAAATGAACTGTGACCTCAAAAGCAGAGATTGGAGTGAGGAGACCACAAGCTATGGAACACCCAAAGTCACCAGAAACTGGAAGAAGCAAGGAACACATTCTCCCTAGAGCCTTCAGGGAGAGTGTGGCCTCATGCACACCTTGACTTCAGACTTTAGACCTCCAAGATTCTGTTGTTTTAAAACATCAAGTTTATGGCATTTTGTTACAACATCCCCAGAAAATTAAGACTATCTGCTTTTATTGATTCTGGAATCCTTGTATGGCATCTGCCAAAAAGATACTGAAGTGAAAAAGGTTGACAACTGTTGTTTTAAATCACTATTGTTTTGACAACATAGAACACTAGTCTCACTCCTCTAAGAAAATTTGGTATCTCTTCAAACAGTTTCTCTGCATTTATTTTGTTAATTCTTAAGTATATTTTACTTTGTTGTTGTAATTAGATTTTATAGCTTTCATGACTTCTAACTAGCCATTATTGGTATAAAAAATTATTAACTTTTTAATATTTATTTTACAACAGACCATCTTAATAAATTCTGTTTGGAATTCTAATAACTTTTTAATTTATTTTCATGTGTATTCCAGGTAGACAGCATATCATTTGTGAATAAAACTAATTTGTTGTCTTTCCAATATTTAGACTATTTATGCCTTTCTTTGCTTTATTGTTTTGCTCAAAATGTCCAGAACAACAGAGATAATTACAGCCATCTTTGCCTAACATTAGGTACTTCTTCTAGTATATAGTTATTAAAGATGATATTGAGTGATTGTTTCTGATGTTTTTGTCACATCAAAAAATTTCTTTCTTTTCCTGGTATTCTATAATTTTCTTTATGATCTGCAATAAATGTTAGATTTATCTAGGGTCTATTAAGATTACTTTTTTCTTCCTTTATTATGATAATATTTGCTTCCTCCATCAAACTCATATTTTTCATTAGCATTACTTTGTGAACTTTATAATTTTTATTTGCTATTATTTTATTTGTCATATCAATATCTGCAATTTATGTGCAAGTATCTATTGTACATTATCATATTTAAATTTTTTAATTGAGAGGTTAGTTATCTCCACAAAATCAGTTAGGACATATTCCACGTTTTTCGATACTCTAGAATATATTCCATTCATTTCCCTCTTTCAAGTTATTTTTATCTTTATCAAATAATATATTTAATTAAAGTATAGAAAAAGTTATCAAAATGCTTCTAATAAAAAAAAGCATTTTTTCTCTAACATTTTGCTATAACATTCTTCCAATCCTTTCACCTTTCTTTAGTTTTTTTTTTTGATATCATATTTCTATGTAATTGTTTATACAGTACTGTTATTTCTTGACTTACCAAATGTGGACATTATAAATTTCTAGTTATGAGAGATAGTCTTTACGCAATCCTCTAATTTTCCCTTCATTTAAACTCTCAACATCATTGTAGCAAAACTAATTGTTTAAATATATGCTTTGAGGTTATACTGCATATAGCAGAGATATCTATATTTTGATTATTTTTTAATAGTTTTTCTTCTCACTGTGCTTTTTTTATTTGCATAGTGTGCTGTGTACTCTCCACTATTTTTTAGATGTTCTCATTTGTCTATCAATAATTTTTCCCAATGTTTAAATGCTGACCACTGACAATTCTTTGTAGGTCTTATCCACAGTTGTCATCTGCAGACTTCCATCATTGCTCTTGGTGATTAATGCCCTGTTTTTCATCTGTGTCTTGGTCTGCTTTGTTTTCTGCTGTGATGTTTCATGAGATGTGAATACTCTGAGTACTCTCATAGTTGGCAACTGGACTGATAGGTGGTCTGAGTATACAATTTTTCACTAAAAGTAATTTTCTCTCTATCATGAAGGCTATGCTCAACAGTCTTCTAGCCTTTCTATTTTTGAAAATTCCAGTGTCACTTGGTTGCCATTTATTTATATATGATTGTTTTTCATCGTCATGGGAAGCCCAAAATTTTTCTCCTTACCCCTGGTGTTCTCAAATGTCATGGTGAAACACCTTGGGGTGTTTCTTCCCATTTGCTGAACTGGACACAAGAGTCCCCACTACTGAAGATATGAGATCTTCTCTTCTGGGAGTTTTTCTCTTATTCTTTGATAGTTTTCTCCGTTGTCCCTTCTTAACCTTCCTATTTGGATGTTGGACATTCTACAGTGATTCACAAATTTTCTCTTTCCTTCTCTAGCATCATTTTCTTTGTCATTCTGTTCTAATTTCTAAGAAAGCCCTCTCATTTTGGCTTTCAACAATTCAATTAAATTCATAGCGCTGCTTTATTTAAAATTCCTAATATCCCCTATATTCTAATGGTTCCCTTTATAAAGTCTCTTTTTTATGAAGGCATAGAGCTGTTCCTTTATCCAAATGATGTATTATTTCTGTCATTAATTTATAAATCATTTATATCTGAATTTTATCTTTGACTTGAGAGTTATCTATGAACAGATTTTTGTTATTGTTTTATTATTTTTAAAGTTCAAAAATATTAATATTCTTTAGGTGACACCTTCTTAACTACTTGTAGTCTGATAATATTGTGATCAGAAACTGTGGGCTTTATGTTCTCTGATTTAGGAATCATTTTAAGACTTTCTTTTTAATCCAAAAATAGAGGTTTGTTTCTAAGTATCCCACAAGAACTCAAACATATTTCTTCTCTTTGTAGAGTCCACAGTTAGCTCTATTTATGAAGTCAACCCTATCGGATTCCTCTGTCATTTTGCTGAAGCATATGTACCAGTAGTCTCCGGAGAATAAAAGCATAAAAAGGAAATGTGTTGAGTATTTGAGTGTCTGAAAACAACCTTATTTTAGCACATGATTGGTAATTTGGCCAGATAGACAATTATATATTAGAAACAATTTGAAGGCATCATTCCATTGTGTTCTGGCATCTGAAGTCATTCATATACTCTACATCCACATTTATATTTGTCTACTTTATTTGGCAATGACTCAGAGGTTTAGAGTATATCCAGTTATTGCATTTCTGTCAAATTATCCTTGTCTGCACAGCACTTTTTCTTTCTTTGTTTCAATGTAATCTTATTTGCAGAATAAAGGTTCATGGTTCTTCATTTATCATGAATTTTACTCATAGAATAATGCTAACTGTCCTGTTTAACATCTTTTTCTGAAAATGTTATCTTACACATTTGAATATTTTAACTCGAATTACCTAACTTACTTTTGGCAAGAATTTATTGCAAATATTCTGTGTATTTTTTAATATTCTCTTCTGTGAGGAAGATATAATCATATATATCTTAAAATATATTCACATTTTTCAAAAAGAAACCTTGAATTTCTATCGATAAGCTTTTTCTAGTTTTACCTATTGTTCCATCTGGTGCCACCTCTGACACATTTTCAATAAGCTTTTTGTATTTTTAACACTTCCATGCTGCCTTCTATCCTTTATTTATTTCATTTGCCTGCACTTTCTCTTCTTAGACAGTGTAGATAATATCCATCTTTAATGCTAATGTTAAATTTGAATATTACTTAGGCATAAGACTTAATTTAAATAATTCTTTAACATATATTCAATTGCTTATCTTTGGGTCAAAGCTAACATTATTCCACTGATATTCTTTAAAAATATTAAAAAATAATTTTCTTCACCCACAGCCATCAGCCTGACATGCAGGCATCCCATGCTTGATCTCTGGGCACTAACAGTGCTGGAAGTCTTCCCTGCATCACGATGCTAAAAGAATCACTAAATAAACATCATGGGTTTTTTTTTCTTTTTCTCTAAGACATAAAATAATGGCCATTTTTATAACAAAAATACTTGTCTAAGTATCTTTGTCTATGTAAAAGTCATAATGAGTATCCTGATTCCTCATCATGAATATTTTTAACTGGAAAATTATTAACATTAACCCAGCAATATTTTACACCCTCTTTGATTAAAAAAACTACTAATTTTCTAGAACATATTTTAAAAACAAGTAGATACAGTATAACCTCAACAATGTAAGAACTCCATGCAGAGTAAATGCATGTAGAGACAAAGACTGCTGTGTAAACAGTAGAGAGTTCTGAGTTCTGGCACTCTGTGCAATGTTTGCTCTTTTAAAATTTTACATAACATCTAATTTTTATATATCATGCATCACCTTTTATTACAGTTTAGATGTGGGGTGTCCCCCAAAATCCTCCTGTGTGTGAAGGTGGATAGTACCATGGAGCTGCTGTACTCATCGGTGGATTAATTCACTGATGAGTTCATAGCTGACTTGCTCTTGGGAGGTAGGGCTGCTTGGAGGCTGGTTGTTGGGGGCCTGACCTCAAAGGGTATGTTACCCTGGTCTTCCCTCTTCTCTCTCTACTTTCTGGTTGCCATAATGTGAGCAACTTTTCCTCCACCAGACCCTTCCACCACGGCCTTCCTACCTTGGAGCCAGCTGACTATAAACTGACTCCTTTAAACACCATGAATCAAAATAAGCCTTTCCTCCTTTAAGTTGTGGGCGTCCTGTATTGTGTCTCAGTGACAAGGAAAATGACTAAGACATTTTAATTTAAGAAATTTGTACATCACACATTATGACAATTATGTTTAGTACACTACAAATTCAAATGACACTACACGTTTGAAACAGAGCAAAAGACTTTCTTTACTTAATCTAAGCTCAACTTAGAAAACTATCCTATTTTTCTCACCCAAATTCCAAACTTTTGCTGAAAAATTTAAAAATGTATATAAAGAAAACATTGAATTGATTTCTGCTTCTGGCTATGTGGAGTTCCTAGAGGCAAATTTACATTCCTGTTGAGAAAACCTGGGTGAAAACTTCATGAATGAAAAAGAAAGTCTATTTGAAGATATCACACACCTGTTAGGATGATCAGATCATAAGAAGCCAAAATTACAAAGAAATGAGGACTCCAGACATTACGGAAATAGTACATGAGCCGAGCTATGTTGCTTTCGCTCTGTTTTTGTTGTTGTTGTTGTTGTTATTTTAGTTTTGTTTTTTTGGTTTTGGGTTTCTTCCCCCATCAGAACTCTACAGATTCTTGGTAGCAAAGAATCGGAAAATGCAAGAATAGGTTTGTGGCTTCAAGGCATAGACATTTTTCAGAATTTTTGCCAATTCCATAGAACTGAAAAGCAAAAGTTAGAGTCATTTCTGAAAAAATACACAAGACTTCAGAAGAAAAGATCCTGATTAAAAGAGAATCTTACAACAATCAATCTGATACCTAGGGATTTTTCTCTTCCAACATTAGCAGAATTCTTATGGTGCACAGGGAAAGAATCTAAGAAGAAAGCTCTTAAAAAGCAGAGAACATTTTCTAAAGTCTTATCATAGATCTGAGGAAATAAAACTTAGAATTCAGAACATCCAAGCAGGAGATGCACAACTGTAATTCCTGAAAGGCTACAAAAGCAGGAACAGACACAAACTAGCAATAAATGGAGGCACACAAAAGCTATATCTCAGGCGTGAGTCAACTGAGAACCTGATTAGATCAATATGATCCATTTCCTTTCTATCTGCTTGTGAAAGGAACTCTCTGGGAAGGAAGATTTACCAGTCAGAGCCTCTGTAGATTTTCACATATGTCTGACATTCAACCAAAAATTAGAAGGACAAAAAGGAAAAAAAATGTAGAAATAATTTCCTGGATAACTCAATCATTGGCATAATAATAGATATCTAAAACTAACTATGATCAATATGTTTGATAATGGAGAAAATCGGGACAAGATAAAAAATTTTAATCAAATTAAAATACTCTAAGTAAAAGATGAAATTGAGAAGTTAATTGATGGGCACGACAGTAGACTAGACTCATCAGAGAAGAATATGAAGAAGAGCACATGAATGAGAAGCTACCCATTTAATAACCATGTAGATACAGCCATACGTCACATAATGACATATTTGGTCAATGACAGACTGCACGTGCCATGGTAATCCCTTACAATTACATCATGCAGTGAAATTGTAGCCATATTAGTATACTGTGTGATCTTAGTATAGCAACAAAATCACCCAAAAATTTCTCAGGATGAATTCTCAGCATTAAGTAAAGCACAGCTGTACATAAAAACTCCAAATTAAAGTTCAGAAAAAAAAGTTCAGAGAGGAAAACAGAGAAGAAATAAGAGTTATAGAACATGGTGAAAAGGATTAACATTTAGAAATGGAGTCTCAGAAAAATAAAATGGGCAAGAAGCAATATACAAAGAGATAGGATTTAGAATTTTCTAAACTTGATTAAAAAGACTAATCCACAGTATGTAAGTGCATTGTACCTCCGTTGGTCTATTGACATCTTACGTATATTTCCAAGGATGGCTGGAGCTACAATACTGAGCCTTATATAGACCAGAATAGAATATCCTACCTAAAGATTAATGTGGTTTTATGTTAATATTACTTGACAAAACATACCAACAGGGAAGGTGTAATAGCTTGCCAATACTGCTTCAGAAAATGCACATATGAATGGTTGGCACCTGGCTTCCTTTATGCTTTCTTGGTTTCTGCTATTGAACCTGACCCCATAGCCAGTTTCAGCTACGTGGTCAGAGGACTAGAGAAGAGAGCCCTACCTGAATGAGACTATGACTTCCCTGAAATCAAATTTCTTAGTGGTTCAGGAGCTAGAGATGAAGAACAACCTTGACTGAAAAAGGATCCAGGCATCAGTGTACGGATACTGTGGACGTCCTTCATGTTGATTTACGTCCTTGCTGCTTTGTAGCTTTTGTCCATAATAATCTTTCATGAGTGCATGTGTGTTCGTGAATCCTTGTTTTACGCAACCCATAAAATTAGCACATACTTATTTGAGAAGTTCTATGAATCTCAAGGAGTATAAATTGTAAAAAGAAAAAAGCTAGATGCATTGTAGTAACATTAGTCAAAACTAAAAATACAGCAGACAAAATTAGATTTCCGTTAGCAGGGAAGTAAAGAGATGAATATCTGGTCTGTAGCACCCAGGTCTGTGTTACACTGTTTTTTTCCAAACTATCCCTAAGAACTTCACAGCATTTTTACATTTTAATGGAAAAATAAATGAGTAAACAGTATATCTCTCCTATATACACTGGAGGAAATATTTTTAATGTAGACCATTCCTCTCCTTCTCTGTAATCTGGGATTGAGTCCAGTTTCGTTGTTACAAAAAGGTTCAGAATTTCAGATTTTACCATCTGCATTTCTCTTTCCAAACATGGTGGGAAGTTACAAAAGGTCTCACTGCAGATTGGAAGATGGTTAAATGTCCTCCTTCCTGCCTGGTCTGTGCTGTCAAAATTGAGGAGATGCTCCCTCTACAGCTGATCACAGAGAGAAAGCCCCATCTGGTAATGAAGGATTCAGGTCTGTGACTCTGATCTCAAAGACAAGAGAAATTTATCAGAGAGTGTCTGAAGGCAGCGATGGGAAAAAAGAAAACCTATTCTTGATTATTCCTTCGCTGACTTTAGCCTATTCAATAAAATGATAAGATATCCAGAGTCAAAACAAATGCATGTTTTGTTAATCTTTGTAGATAGTCACAGTTTTATGGCTGATTTCATTATTGAATCATAATCATTAAATACAATAACCATAAATTTATAGACTTACAGGAGACCAATTTCTATAGATAATATTGTGGCTATGGCTTTTTCTCCTTCCTGATTCATTAACTCTTTAAGTTCCCTTCTCCTGTACCTTTGCAAATCGATTGAGAAAATATTTTTCACATAATTTTTTTTATATAAAACAATATCCATTCATTCATTCTCAGGCATACTGATTAATTTGGCATAAAAAAAGTTATCATAGCTGAACAGTTGGGGTGCGAGGAAAAACCCTATGAGGAACTTGACCCCATAGCTGCTCAAAATAAAGAACTTTTTTTTTTTTTTTTTTTTTTTTTTTGGTGCTGGGGATTGAACTCGGGTCCTTGTGCTTGCAAGGCAAGCACTCTAACCACTGAGCTAAATCCCCAGCCCCTCAAAATAAAAAAACTTTTTAAAACTTGATATGCTGGTGTACTAGGTCTAGAATGGTGCCTATGAGTCTGTATTTTCAAAAGTCTTCCAGATACTTCTAATGTGCAGCCAAGTTTAACAACCACTGCCCCAGAGCACTCGTGTTTTTTGACAATGACCTTGAAGTAGCAGGTAAGAAAAGGAAAACAATGCTTTGGTGTTCTTCTGATTCTTTCTTGTTCACTCAGCTAAGACTTTCCATGCAGGCTGTATGTATCTTATCACTTTGCCTGATGAAACTCTTAAGAAGCAAAATGACCAGTAAAAATTAAATGAAGTCTTTCATATACAACACTGTGTTTAGAGAAGGCAGTCATGTCAAAGCCTTTTAAAATATGATGAAACAAAATATACATGTTTTGCTATTATAAAGTAAAAACGCCAGTTTTTACAAATGTGAAATACATGAGAAAATTGTATGCTAGACCCCAGCTACATCTTTCCCACAAAAATCACCAAAACCTCTCAGAACTCTGTGACTTTTCACCACTATGCTTTGTTTTTCTTAACTATTCTTTGTCCAAGAGACCACTCCTTGTCCTCTGAGATCTGATTGAAACACCATAATCTCTGTGAAGTCTTTCCTAAACTTCTATACACAGCTCATCTATTTCTCAGTGCCCATTCCTTATTATTTAACCCTTGTTTGGTAGAGAAATATTACTACACCTGTCTGCTGAGTTAAGTGGTGCTGGTACAGAAATTCCCATGCTTTGTGATTCTACACAGAGATTGCTCAACCATTGATGAGTAAGCACTATTCTCTGCACAATGACACCCAAGATGCATTTTTGTAAGTTGCTTTTGGGGTAATTTAATGGTTTGTATGAGACCTACCATATTCTCTGGCAGTTTCTGTAACAACTTGGTCTTTGCGAAGAGGGGAAATGGAATGAGCAAGCAAGACTTTAGAAAATAGTAGGTAATGCTATAAGAAATCAACATCATGTTCTTTTCGATCTATAAAAATGGTAATCTCAGGTATTTCAACATACACAGAGATGCACCCACATATATACGTATATATTTGTAAATATATATATGAAAAAATACCCTTGAACATTTTTGGTTTTGTTTTCATGTCTGATTTTTAATTTTGAGAGAGAGGGAGAGAGAATAACTACTATTTGGGCTGGGTATAGTAGTACACACTTGTAATCCCAGAATTTTGAGGCAAAGAGAGAAGGACAGCAAGTTCCAGGCCAACCTGGACTCCATGGCAAATTCAAAGCCAGCGTGGACTGTGCAGTAAGACTCTATTTCAAACAACAACAAAACTACTACTTAGTAAAGATTTGCTTCTTAAATATTTTCAAGCTAATAAACCCAAAGTCTATGTCCTGAATTACTGACCAAAACTTGAGAGGGGACATCTGAGAAAACAATAGATTGAAGACTTTGTATTAGTTAGGGTTTGCAAGGGAATAGATTTAATACAGGATACTTAATTTTATAGAATTATAATACTCACCCAAAGCATCAAATGCAGAAGAGTGCAAGAGATCTGTCCACAAGCTAGAGACCTGAAGTATCCAGCCCAGGTCCTGGGTCCCACAGCAGGAGTCCAGCGGGAGGCCTAGAGCACAACGTTTCATGCAAGTCTATACTAAGGATCTGCACCAGAAAGGCCCAAAGGACAGTGGTGGAAGCTAGAAAATCTGCGCCTCCAGGGCGAAGTATCTGTGCCAGAAGATCGAGTGAGGGAGCAAGGCTCAAGACAAAAGCAAGGACCAGAGCTCCCCTAAGAGAACAGCAGCCATCCCCAGGGACAAGGTGGACCTGAGCTCCAACTCTGACAAAGAGTTCATATCAGGAAAAGCAGCCACAACAGAGCTTCTCCCAGGAAATCAGCAGCATGCTATCTTCCCTTCTTATTCTCCTTTTACGCTGTTCAGGCAACAATCCTCAGGTGGGTCTTCCACGCTCACATTGACTCAGTTCAGTTGGGTGTTTACACTTAAATTGACCATTAATTAATCCACCACAACCTTCAAAAATTCTCTCATGCATAAAAGCAACCAGAAAACTGGCAAAAATTGTCAGAATAACTTTGTTCAAACTTCTGGAAATTCAGCAAATGCTTGCAGCAGTCCATAAAGCATTTATGGAAAATAAATGGCTGAATCTCAGGAAGGACGGTGTTGGGGATTTAGCTCAGTGGTAGAGTGCTTGCCTAGCAAGCACAAGGCCCTGAATTTGATCCTCAGCACTCAAAAAAAAAGGGAGGACGATGAGCACTCTGGTCTTTTTACTTGTCCTACTCTCATTCCATTTCTCCAGGTCTGGAGCAGCATTGAAAACCCACATCCCAACAGATAACTGGGGTTGCAGAGGGAGGTGAAGCTCATTCAATGCCTCTTTCTCAGAGAACTGTCATTATTTGGCCTGGATAATGGTTCCCTAGGAAATGCCATGGGCAAAACTGTATTTTTTTTTTTCTTAAACTGGGTAAGAGCTCATCAGGACAAAGTCACTGGAAAAACAAAAACAAACTATGGTGAAGATGAAAACCTTATCTAATTTCTAAAGTAAACACATAATATCATGTACAACATCCAGTGTTCATCAAAAAGCATGAGACATAAAAATAATCAAAAACAATGACCCTTAAAAAAAACAGTCGAAAGACACTATCCCTCAGGAAGCCTTAACAATGAACTTATTTAGGCAAAATAAGTGATTATAAACATGTTCAAAGTCTAACAGAAATTATATTTAAGGAACTGAGAACTATGAGAATGATGTCTTAGCAAATGAGACAATCAATAAAAGATAAAAAATTGTTTGCTAAAGAACTAAATAAAAATGTTGCTATTAAAAGGTAGAATAAATGAAGAGAATTTCTCAACAGCTAATTCGATTTTTGAGAAGAAAAATTCAGTAAACCTGGATATAAGTCAACTGCAATTATCTGTCTAAGGAACAGAAAGAAAAAGAATTAGGAAAAAAATGAACGGAGCTTCAGAGACCTGCCGTCAATAGTACTAGCATATGCAAAATGGAAGTTGTAAGAGAGGAAAGAAAGAGGGCAGAAAGACTATTTGAAGAAACGATAAATAAAGAATACTTCAAATTTTGTGAAATACATTAATTTATATCTAAGAAGCTTGATGAATTGAAAGTAGGAAAGAAAGAGTGCAGAAAGACTATTGAAGAAACGATAAATAAAGAATACTTCAAATTTTGTGAATTATATTAATTTATATCTAAGAAGCTTGATGAATTGAACGTAGGATAAACTCAAAGAGATTCACACTGACACCCCATACAGAAACTATTAACATCCAAAAACAAAAAGAAAATGTTGAAAACAGCAAGAAAGAAACAATTCGTCATGTTCTCAGGATCTTCCATATGAGTAACTTGGGCAATTGATTTTGGACAGGGATGGCAAGAAAATTCATTGGAGAAAGACTAGACTCTTCAATACATAGTCCTGGGACAACTGAATATCCACATGCAAAAGAATAAAGTCAATGTCCTATCTCACACTACATACCAGCTAATTCTAAATTTATATAAGACATAATACATCCACAACTGTAAAACAAGGCAAAAAGAAAACTGTACATCTTTATGATCTTGTGTAAGGAAATTGCTTCTTAGATATAATACCTAAAGTAAAAGCCACCAAGGAAAACAAACAGGTAAATTGGATTTCATCAAAGTTAAAGCTTTGGTATTTCAAAGAACACTATCGAGACAGTAAAAAGACAATTCTAATAATGGGTGAAAACATTTGTAAATCATATATTTGATAAGAGTCTAGTATGTAGATTATATAGAGAACAATTACAACTCAATATAAAGAAAATTAATTTTTAAATGGTAAAAAAATCTAAATAGAATCTT
Source organism: Hystrix cristata (assembly GCA_004026905.1). NCBI lineage: Eukaryota > Metazoa > Chordata > Mammalia > Rodentia > Hystricidae > Hystrix > Hystrix cristata. The sequence goes on from PVJO010000586.1 coordinate 86,877, forward strand.
TATATGAGAAAAAATTAGCCAATAAGCCCATGAAAAGAAGCTCAACCTCCCAAACCTAATGGGAAATGCAAATCAAAACCTCAGTCAGTTACTACTTCCAACTCTCTAAGATGCTATAATCAAGAGATGAACAATAACAATGTTGGCAAGGATAAGGGGAAATTGGAGCCTTCATACCTTGCTGGTGGAAATGCAAAATGGCACACTTGCTTTGGAAAATACTTTGGCAGTTACTACAAAATTTTAACGTAGAGTTGCCATAAGACCTACCAAATCCACATATAAACTATGCATAGTACTGCAAGATATTAAAAACAAATGTTCAAACAGAAGCTTGCACATGAATGTTCATAGCAACACTTTTCATCATAGCACAGTGCAAACAACCCAATGTTCATCAATTAGTGAATCTATTTTTAAGTAGATAAACAAAGATGTACCAATACAATGGAAGATTATTTGGCCACAAAAAATGCCACTGAAATGTGCTCTTCCATGGATGCATAGGATTCAAAAACACTATGCTAAGAAAATAAAAATACATACAAAGAACACATTTTATATTATTCTACTTACATGAAATGTGCCTTGTAGGTAAATTCATACAGGCAGAAAATAAACTAGTGGTTGTCATCATTTGGGAGAAATGGGAAGTGGGTGTGAATTTTCTTTTTAACATGAAGAAAATGATCTGGAATGAGCTGACAGTGATATTTGCATAAATTTTAAATATACTAAAAATTCTAAATTGTACACTTTTAGAGTGAATTTTGTATTATGTCTTAGCTTTAAAATAAAATAAAAATTGAGTGTCCACAATATTTTTCAGGCATAATTACAAGTACTTAGGTTTCAATCAAAGTAGTTTTGTTTGTGTTGTTTTCTGTGTGGATTTGCTGTGCCTGCATGCTGGTCCTAGAGCAGATGCGCCTTTCCTTTTCCAAATGTTCTTCGTGACAGTTCTAGCAGAGTTCAGAGAGCTTGCACCATATTCAGCTAGCTACGGAAGAGGAAAAATAAAGGAAGCCTTAACTGGTTTTGTCAGAGCTCAGCCTGCACCATCCCCTAGAAGTAGTCTCATAGGACACTACTTAAATTAATGAAAGGTTGAAGTCTCCATTGTTTCAATCATTTGAAAGCAGAGAAAATGTAAAGGGAGAAATCCTCCTTGGTACTCTTTGTGTCTTTGGGACCATCTTTAATTATGGCAATAACTATATGATTTTTCTGTAGAAACCACATGACTCTTCTACAAGTAGCTGGAGCAAGGTTTGGGTCTACTCAGAGAATGAGCATTACAGTGTCCATTACTTTACAAGACCTGAGACAGAAAACCAGCCTCTGTAACCACATAATAGGTACCCAAAAATAATTGTCGACTAAATTAATGAATGTCTATCCTTTTGATTGGTATTTTTTAGAGTGATGGTGACCTAAAAATATCTGCCATTCTACAAATCCACAAGATCTGTATTAAGGGGACTACTTTGTTGCTGGTAAAGTGTTACATAATATATACTATCATTATCTTCTCCATCATTTATGTCACTGTCACTAAGCAATGCTGCAACTCTGTAAAGCTGGCCTAAGATAAAAGACGGACCTCTTCCTCCTCTTCCTCGTCCTCTTCCTCCTCCTACTACTCTTCCTTCTTCTTCCTCTTCCTCTTCCTCTTCTTCTTCTTTTTCTTCTTCTTCTTCTTCTTCCTGCTGTCTTGCCCTGCTACTTCATGATATTTAAGCAAATTTAAAGACAGTCCCAAAAGGCACAGGAAAGAGAGCTACTGTGGAACCACTGAGTGGGTCTGGAAGCCATATGGAGAGATACCTCCTAGGTAGATTAGAAGGAGCCATTTCTCAGGTCAAGCGAGAATGAGTCAGGTCCAGGATACACCAGACAACCACAATATCTCATTGCAAGATACTGTCTATGAATCTCTTGTTTACACAGTGATACTTTGGTTGCTGAAATCAGTTTGTTCCACATTCATGTTCGAATATCAAAAAGTTTAAAAGTGAACATGTTTTTCGCATAAGAAATAATGGAAAACCAAATAATTGGTTCCAAGACCCCAAAATAACATGTTCAAATTCATTTTTCCAGGACTTTAACAAGTTTTGCAATAATTTCTTTCTTTAACTCTATCATGTTTCTCACAGTTTTCCTCTTAGCTTCATTGCTGGTATCACTAACTTTCTTTGGAGGCTGGTTAAGGTATTTTAAGCAAATAAAGCACACAAAAAAGCACAATGACAAATGTTGTAAGGCGGTGACACGAGCACTCTATGTTGTCCAGATGAGAGCGGCACTTAGCTGAAGCGTCACCCCGCTGGGTCCACCGTGAGGCGAGACGGGACCTGTGGCCCACTCTCAGCCAGTTTAGGTTTTTTCAAGTTGGATTTTCAGTGTGACTATCAAGCAAAGTTACAAACACCAAGCAGATTTTTTTCAATCTTTGCTATTCGAGTAGCAGAAAGTTTGAGGTTGGACAACAACCGAGGTATCACTGTACTTTCTTTGACATTAACAAAAGTCTCTATTAAACATTAAACCATGATTCTCTCATTTATTCATGAGAAAATTAAGGAATGTATTTATGTCCACATTTTTCATAATGGGGAAAAAGAATGGAAATTAGCATCCTTTTGAAATCAGGAGAGAAATGCATTGTTCTTTTCATAAGGAGACTTTACCTGCATTGCAGACATTGTAAATTCAGACTACCATTTTACTAAAGGACTCAGTGGGCTTTCCTAGAGAATCCACTAAAAGACAGAAATCTGAGAGTTTCTGGATAAATGCTAGTCTCAGAAAATAAACATTTCCCTTGGAAAAGGCATCTTCTAACACAGTGATTTCTCTCTTCCAACCTCTTCATATGTATTAAAAGAAACAAGATTGTTAGGTGCTGACCATGTTGTTATTATTGAAATCAAGTCTAAAGCAAGTAGCATTTCTACCAACTCCCATCACCATGTACCACACCACTCTGTCTCATTTTCTTCATGGCACTTACCAATACCTGGATGCCTCTTTCTGATTTGTTTACTACTTCCTCTCTCCAAGACGTAAGCTCTCAAGTAAGATCTTGTCTTTCTTCATCATTTCTGTATAGTCTGTATCAAGCACATAGTAGGTACCAAAAAGTCATGGATTGCACTAATGAGTAAGTGTCGTTATGTCCCACATCTTCAGTGACAGTGACATAAAGAATAAGTACTAGTCTAGAAATCAGCAAGATCTGCATATTGTGGAGAATCACTTTGTCACAGATAGTGTTACATAGTATAAACTACTGTTGTCTCTGCTCACCAGCAGTAACACTAGTGTTAAAAAGTGAGTTTGGATAGAAGTTTAACACTCTCGCCCTCTTATTACCAGCATCGGAAGCAGCATGTTGTGTCAGGAGTACCAAAAGATCTGCAAAAGAAAAAACTGAAAAAGGGAGAAATATTAGCATATCAGAGTGAAAAAATTTGTGTTATGAAATGGAAAGGCAAAAAAGATGTCTCCTTATTGTCAGCTTTTCATAATACGGAAATGATAGAACTTGAAAGAAGAACTAAAACTAAAAACATTCCAGTAGTGGTCAATGATTATAATAATTCTGTGGGGGGTGTTGACAGAGTTGACCACCATCTAACAAGCCATTCTATAATCAAAAAGTGAAGGAAAATATTATAAAATATTCATCCACCTTCTGGACCAAACAATATGGAATTCATTTGTTATTTATTCAAAACAAGGGGGTCCAAAAAGTCATTTACAATTTACTTTATGTCTAATAGATCAAAAAATTGAAAAATACAAGATAGCAAAATGTCAACCAGGTCATCCAACATCAGTGTCTTCACCATTATGTTTAATGGGGCAGACATTATTTTGAAATTATGCCACCTGTAGAAAAAAATGAAAGACCAACACAACAGTGTAAAGAATGTTGTTCAAAGGAAGACAATAATGCAGAAAGAATCAGAAAGAGACTAGATAATATTGTCCAGATTGTAACATTGGACTGTGTCCTGAATGTTTAAGATATACCTTACACAGAAAAATTATTGAATAAATCTGATAAAATTGCGGTTTCTACATTACCTTCTGTCATCTTATAAAAATAAATGAAAAATATGTGCAATTTTTGGTCATCCTGTATTTGAATAAGTGGACTAGTAAGTGGTTAAAAGAGGAAAGACTGATTTTGGCTTACAGTTTTTAGAGAATTTAGTCCTTACTTGGCTGGCTCCAAGGCAGGAAGTATATGGTGGCAGGGTCTCCTGGAGGAAAGCTGCTTGTTAGGGCTTGTATCCAGATATCCCTACAAAGGCTCACGCAGTTGTAGGTGGGGAGTTTTGAGGGTGGCTGGATTAAGGTGTGTGAATGTGGATTAATGGTGGATGCAGGGATTAAAAGCATGGATAACGGAAGCCCCATCCCAGGTGTGGGTGGCATCAATCAATAGGCTTACAGCCTTGATGGACTATACAGAGAAAGAGAGAGAAGGCTGCAGCTGCTGCTGCTTGCTGTTTTCCCTGCCTCCTACCTTCCATGCCATGAACTGTTTTTTCTCCTCTGTGGTACCTCTCTGCCATACCAACAACTATGGACTGAAACCTCTACAAACTGTAACCAAAAAACAAACCTTTCCTTATTGAACTTTAGGTGTTGGGTATTCTGCTTAGCAACAAGGAAAGCAAGACCCTACTCATGTCATGGTGGCCAGAAGCAGAAAATGAAGAGATAAGCCAAGAAGAGAGATACACCCTTGCTGGTCATGCCTCCAGTGACTTGCCTCTTCCAACCCGACCTCATCTCCTAACACCTTCAGCTCCGAATTTTTCAGTGGATTCATTCACTGATGAGTATAGCACCCCCATGATCCAGAGGCCAAAGTCTGAGAACACGAGTCCTTTGGGGGATGGTCTAGATCTAAACCATAACACACAACATGTTTAAATTCAGTCTCACACAAAGCCTGAGACAAGGGCAAAATGAGTGTAACACACACGGTCTCTACTCCAGTTTTCAAGACAATCCTCATTCCCATTTGAAACCTACTGAGTCTGGCATTTATTAATGTTCCTATCAGAATACTGATCTTTTGAGCTAAACCCAAAATTACCCACCATATTTGGCTTACAGCATTTTAGGGCTTCTCTAGCTGGCATCTCCAAATCTTTCCAAACTCCTCCCCCAAACCAGTTCATCCCAAAGGCTTCCAAGCCACACAGTCAGGCACAGTCACAGCAAACACTCCACTTCTCTGGTACTAATTTTCTGCATTTTTCAGCTTTCCTATTGCTAGGCCACAATACTTAACACTCATAATGTAGAGAAGTTTATTTTGGCTCACAGTTTTGGGGGATTTCATCCACGGTCAGCTAGCTAAAACGCAAAAATGGCATGGTAGAAAAACATGGCAGAGGAAAGTTGTGCATTTCATGGCACCCAGTAAGCAGAGAAATGATGAGCCAGGAATAAGAATGTATACTCCGGGTCCTCCAGGTCATGGCCCAGTGGACCCACCTTCTCTGATCAGACACCACCTCCAAACACGAGACCTTGAGGAGACAACTCAGATCGAATCCTTAACAGCTACCTAATGAAATTATGTGAGCTCTACTTACTTTGTCCATTAAAGGTATTCAGCAGCCTTTCATTGCTATAATAACCTTTAGTCTGAGGACCAGGGGGAAAATAACAAATCTTGAAATGCATTCTGGAAAAAGAACCAGGAAATTCAGTTGAAATGATATGGTGATCATCTATATGCTACACAAGTGGCAACAGTGAGTGATTTTTGTATATCTCTTAGCTGCTTCCTGTATAATGAATAGTTTTGGGTCAAAATATATGATTTCTTTTACAATGATAAGCAATTTTTCTCAAAGTTAAAAAAGTGCTGTTCACTACCCACAAAAGTGGTTGAATAAGTTTAAAGTGGAGGAACCAAGTGTGGCTAGAGAGAGTCAGAGAAAAAATATGAACTTGTGCTAGGAATCTTTCCCGTAGATAAAACATATTGACAGAGAAATCCACAGAAACATATTAAATGGAAATTCAGAGGAAGAAAACCTGTAAGAGAAGATGAAATGAGAGCACACACTTCCACAATCAAACCACCAACCATCCATAGTGTGTTAGAGGATGCCCTTAAGAGTTTTTCCCTCAAAATCAGATGAACACAAGCATGGAAAACAGAACAGACTGTGGCAGCTGAGAAATGAGGAAAGCACCCAGTCTACATCATCTGTTGTCGAAGAAGTCATTTGAAAAGTAATCACACATGAAGCCAAATGGATAGAAAATCTGTGATGTTATGGATTTAATTTGATTGCAATTTATTGTACATTATCAAGGAGATACAGTGTTGGTGTTACAATATGTTATACTGCAGCATCAACCTAGTGTGGAAGATTGAAACAGCTGTGTGTGTGTGTGTGTGTGTGTGTGTGTGAGAGAGAGAGAGAGAGAAGGCAGAGATTGTGTGAGCAAGAAAAGTCTTTTAGCTGAACTCTTTAACCAAATATGAAATCAGATACTCTAAGTTTTACTCTTAGTTATTTCCAAAAAGAAAAAGTAGAAACAGCTCTCTCCAAGAAACACAAGAAACAAATTACATATTTCTCATCATCGCCATTTAGCATTTATCTTACATGTTCCTTTGAGGAATTCAAGATATAATTAGCAATGCCTGAAAACTTACATAATTAGCAAAAGATCTTGCACTTTTGTTTTTAGTGCCTTTTAAGCAATGCTTTTTTCCCCTAAAATAAGTATTATTGTTTTATATTCTTGTTACAAAAATAATCCATGTCTTAGTCTGCTCCAGCTGCAATGAAAACAAAACTATAGATCGGGTGGATAAAACAGCAGATGTTTGCTTTCTCACAGACTATAAAGGCTAAGATCAGGGTCCCAGCAGGGTTGGGGCTTCTGCTGAGGGCCGTCTTCCTGACTTGCAGACAGCTGGCTTCCCACTGTGTCTTCACATGGCAGAGAAAGGGAGTGAATTCCCCAGTATCTTCTCTTATAAAGACTCCAGTCTGATTGCGTCAAGCCCCCAAATTTATGGCCTCACTTAATATTATTTCCTAAGAAGGCCCATCTCCAAGTATAGTGAATTTCTCGCTTAGCATTTAAACATAAAAATTCAGGAAGGGACATTTAGAAAACACCAGTAAACAAAATAACAAGAATCTCAGTGTTAAGCACCATCAACATGCCGCTGTGTTTACTTTCATAATTCTTTTTAACCTATACACAAATTATTAGTATTATATTGAAAGTAGTGTTTTTAAATCCTTATTTTATTTAATAATATTAAGAACTATGAATAAGGGAAATAGTGGAGACCTATCCTAAGATAAAAGTGCCAAAGCAAGAAAACCAGCAGCCTTTACCCAGATAAGCATATCGTGTATCTCCAGGCTGGAATCATGAGGATCTCTAGAAAACTTACCAATAATTAAAACGCCCTTCCTTATTAACTCTGTCATTCCACTCAAGGGCGTGTAGCCTCCTCGATGTCTTTCAGCCATTCATTTCACCCAAAACGAGAAAAAGGTTTTGCCCTATGGCTAGATGTCTGTTGTTCTAGTTTTTTATAATAAAGCAAAAAGAATTTAATTGCACAAAGTATAACTATAATAGTGCTAACCACAGAAGACATCCAGTAGGAAATAGTTTTTAAAAAAACTCTCTCTCTCTATCACCTCAGTATTTGTTCCAAGGAACTGTTTTACACAATTGTGTGGGCTGGAGAAGAAACCCTGAGGTTCACAGGCAGGCAAGAAGGGACAATCTCATGTAGCCTAGAACCTATGAGCAGTGAGGGAATCTGTGAAAAATGAGCTGCACCCTGTGCCCAGTCTTGTTGTCTCTAACTTTGGAGATGAGAGTATCTGGAAAAAGCCTTCAACATGGAAAAGAGTGTACGTAGCTGCTTCGGCAGTCAGAAAAAAGCAAAGAATGATAGAGGGAAAAGGCAGTCTAGTTGCAGGCCCAGCATGGGAGCAAGGCACAGCAAAAAATCACTGTGCAAAGGAGAGTGCAGGAGTCCCAGAATATAGAAAGATTTTACATAGTGGAACCCTTGAATCCCCCATAAGGAGCCTTAGTTCCACTTTGAAAGTTTTCCTGAGGAACCAGCAGAGACCTAGAGCAGCAAAAGTAATCTGGGCAATGAGGGCAAGGCAGAGGGCTTCACAATCCTGAACTTCAAGTTATGTTGCAAAGCTACAGTGATAAAAACAGCATACTATTGGCAAAAGGAAGAAAAAAAAGAAAAGAAAAACAGACTCGTGGATCAATGGCACAGAATAGAAGATACAGAAACAACTCCAGGCACACTCGGCTACATTATTTTTGACAAAGTGGCCAGATTCTTTTGCTGCAGAAACAATGGCCTCTTTAACAAATGGTGCTGGGAAAACTGGCTTTCCACACACCACAGGTTGCACCTAGACCCGTATCTCTCACCATGCTCTAAACTAAAACCAAAATGAATCGAAGTTCTACATAGTAGAACAAGAACAATCTGCTTGAAGACAAAAATAGGTAAAACTCTCGAAGGCATAAGTGTAGGCAAAGATTTTCTGAACAAAACCCTGGTTACATAAGAAATAATACCAAGAATCAACAAATGGAACTACATCAAATTAAAAACCTTCCGCACAGCAAAGGAAACCACTAACAGAGTGAAGAGATGACTTACTCCTCAGACAAAGGACTAATATCTAGAATATATAAAGAACTAAAAATATTAGACCCCCCAAACTTAAAGACCAAATTAAAAAATGGATATCTGAAATGAATATAGAACCACTCAGATGAAGAAATATAAATGGTCAATAAATTCATGAAAAAACATTCAATATTGCTGGCCATTTGAGAAATGCAAATTAAAACAACACCGAGATTTCACTTCACACCAGAAAGAATGGCTACCATCAAGAAATCAACTAAAAACAAATGTTGGTGAGGCTATGGGGAGAAAGGAACCCTTCTCCAATGTTGGCATTGCTGGTGGGACTGTAAACTGATATGGCCACCACGGAAATCAGTGTGGAGATTCATCAAAAAACTAAAAGTAGAAATTCCATTTGACCCAGATATCCCCCTTTCTAGCTATCTTCCCAAGAGAGTTAAAGACATCATAACACAGTGACTTATGAATGCCCATGTTTAGGGCAGTGCAATTTATAATAGCTAAATCTTGGAAACAGCCTATGTGTCCATAAACAGATGAATGGAATGAAAATGGTATTTATACACCGTGGAGTACTACCCTGCCATAAAAAGGATAAATTTGAGTCATTTGTAGGAAAATGGATGCACCTTGAGACCATAATGTTAAGTGAAGTAACTCAGACGCACAAGTTTAAATAAGGTCTGATAAAATAAATAAATGAATCTGATGCTGGAAAAATAAAAGAGGGTAGAGAGAGAGGGGAAAAAGAAGGGAATTGAAATGTGTTATATACATATTCCAATCCTCTACAGCAAACATAATCATTATGTGCCACAAACATGTACTAATAAAAGTCAAAAAATAAAAATAAAAGGCACTTGACTATGTCAACCTACCAAAAATATCTCTCCTTTTATTAACTCAGAATCAACTGATTAGGGACTGTAACTACACCTGCAAGATCATCCCAGCTGCACTTTGTTTATCCTGATTGAATAACTAGAAGAAGTCTGCATGCTCAAACCACAGACAGAAAAGCTCATAAAAGATTATAGACCAAAGTGAAATGGAGAGCTATAAAAGTTTTAGAAAAACTGAAGGAAAATCTTTTTGACCTAGGGTTATGCAAAGAATTTTTACATGATACTAAGAGCACAATCCAAAGACAAAATTGATAAATGGATTTTATCAAAGCTAAGTGATTTGTGAGGCAAAATGATGATGAAAATACAATCCGTAGACTGGGAGAAAAATACTTAGAAATCATATCTAATGAAAGTCTTACAGTCCAGAATATATAAATCATTCTCAAAATCCAACAATACAAAAATTTAAAAAATTCAGTTAAGAAATTAGCCAAGAACCTGAAGAGAGGCTTCCAAGGGGACTACAAGGACAGACAGACACATGAAGAAAATGTTCAGCATCATTAACTACCAGGGTAATTCAAATGAAAACCATGATGAGGACCATGACACATCTACTACAATGACTTGATTCTAAAAATGCTGACAATGCCAAGTGCTGATAAGAATACAGAACAAAACCAGGTGTGGTTGCATGTGCCTGTGGTCCCAGCTACTCAAGAGAATGAGTCAGGAGGATCTCTTGAGGCCAAGAGTTCAAGGCTTGCCATAGCAAGTATAGTAAGAACGAGAGAGAGAGAGAGACAGAGAGAGAGAGAGAGAGAGAGAGCGAGAGAGAGGAAAGAGGGGAGGGAAGGCAAAAGGAGAGGAAAGGAAAGGAGAGGAGAAGAGAGGAGACGAGAGGAGAGGAGAGGAAAGGACTCCACCAGAACTCCCACACAATCCTGCTGGGAATGTGAAATTATGTAATCTCTCTGGAGAACAGTTGGGCAGTTTCCCATAAAGGAAAATAGCCACTTTATTTATAATTCATCATATTCACCCTAGAGTAATAGAAACATAGTTGTTATGGCTTTCATAACAAAATACAGGGGACCCGGCTCCTTAAAAATAAATTTATATTCTCTCGGTTCAGCAGGCTGGAAGTCTGAGATTAAGGTGTTGGCAGGTTGGTTTCTTCTGAGTCCTCCTCCCTTGGCTTGTAGATAGCCCTCTTCTTCCTGTATCTTTACCCGGTTTTCCCTCTGGACCTTTCTGTGTTCAAGTTTCTTCCTCTTATAAAATATCAGTCATAGGCTGGGGATTTACCTCAGTGGTTAGAGTGCTTGCCTAGCAAGCGCAGGGTCCTGAGTTCAATCCCTGGCACACACACACACACACAAAAAAAATCAGTCATAATAGATAGGGCCCACACCCTCCTTTTACCTTATTGCTTTACAGATATTGTCTCCAAATACACTCACACTGAGAGGTACTCAAAGTTATAACTCCAGCATTGAATATTGGAGGGTACAATTTATTCCATAACATTCCATTTTCTACCTTCCTCCAAAATCATATCCTCACATATAAAATATATTCGCTTCATTCCAACAGTTTTAGAGGTCTTAAACCATTCCAATGTCAATTCTAAGTCCAAAATTTCATTAAAGTATCACTTAAGTCAATTATGGGTGAGATGAGGCATGATTCCTCCTGAGATAAAATTCCTCTCTAGCTGTCAGACCAAACAAGTTGCCCACTTCAAATACAAAGGTGGAACAGATATAGAGGAGACATTCTCATTCCAAAAGGGAAAAGCAGAAAAAAGAAACAAGTTGGGAATACCAAGGAGTCTAGAATCCGCCAGGGCAAATTCCATTATATCTCAAAAGTCATTCTTCCCTTTTCTTTTTTTTTTTTTTTAAAAACAGGATCTTGCTATGTACCTCAGGCTGACCTGGAATTTACTATGTAGACCAGACTGGCATCAAACTCACAGCAATCTTCCTGCCTCGGCCTCCCTATTTCTGTGAGTACAGACCTGCGCCACCACGCTCAGCTACTTCCCTTTGCTTGACGAGTTACACTTGTTCATGGTGGGCAACTCTATTGGCCCATCCTAAAGAATCCAAGCAATCTGACAGCCTGCCTTCATTTCATCCTGTTTCTGTGCCCTTTCATTCAAACTGTCAACATTGCTTCTACGATTCATTTCCCCAAACACAACTGGCCCTCAGTACAATGCACCAGGAGCCAAGCCATGGGACCACAGGGCTCTTCACAGATCCCTCCTGGATACTGCATCTCTATTCCCAGCTTCTGCTGAGATGCCTGATTGGACCCATGACTTATGCTTTTTTCCCTCATGTTTTGCAATACTGACTGCCTAAAATCTTTCCAAATCATTAAGTTCTGCTTCCTTTTGCTTAATGACACCTTCTTTAATTTTTCTCTCTTTTCTTGCATTTCACTATAAATAGCAAAGTACAACCAAATCACACCTTCAACACCTTGGTTTAGAAATACATTCAGGTAAACATCAAGTTCATCCTTTACAAGTTCAGCTTTGCATGAAATGTGAGAACAAATTTGACCAAGGAATGGACTATTGATAAACACAGCCAACTTTCTGGGTCTCAAAGGCATTAAAAGGAGCAATCTTAAGCATTGTATGTTTCCATTTATATGACCATCTCAAAAGGACAAAACCATCCTGGTTGGCAGAGGTTGGGGAGGAGCAAGAGTACGACTATGAAGAGATGCTGGGAGGGAGTTTTGTGGAGTAATAGAACTGTCCTCTATCTTGATGTGGTGCTAGCTACATGAATCCATTGATATGTTACAATTCATGGAGCTATATGCAAGGGAAAAATCAATTTCACTGGATAACAGTTTTAAAAATAAAATAAAACTATCAAAGTTTTCAAAAGAATTTAGTCTCTCTTGGCCAAAAGTTCTAACCGTACTCTAAAGAAACTGATAGACACCACAAAATTCTCACTGTATGTAATTGTTATAGACAAAAATCTGTGAGACATAGATTGACTCAACCTCTGACAGAATCCACCTTGCCACATTCTAATCTGTCAAGGTCCTAACAAAAATTAGTATCAGTTGTATGCCTAAGCTGCATGCCCCAAAATCCCCAGCCATAGTTCTCCATAATACCCAATTAGGAATGAGGATATATTGAAAGGGAAGTACACAAAGTCTTACTTCAAGGGACCATTTCCAACAGCTTTCATCACAAATCCTGTAACAGCTTTCATCACACATCACGCAACTGCATTCCTGTTTCTTGATGTAAACACTGATCAGAAACCTACAGCATGGGTGTCTATTCCCTCAGAAGGGCAAACCTAAAGCCTCCTAAAAGGATCAGAAGAACTAGCGAGCTGCCAAAGGAGTGAGTTGCAAATAGCTCCTTCCAATGACTTTTAAATCAAACTGCATGCTTACAACAGAGGATTTGCATTTAATTTGTTTAAATTAAACTCTGCCTGCCTCTTTCTTTTACGTATTTTGTTCCACATAAGAGCGTTATAGTTCCCCTCCCCAGTTTCTTCTGCTGCTCACTTGATTGTATTTGTTCCTGGAACACTCTGAATTCCCTAATTCATCTTTCCCCATTAGTGTAGTTCCCAACTTTATCAACTGCTGGATTTGTTATACATACAGCTTCAGATCTCCCCAGTTAAAGTATTACGGTCATACCCAAAAGTCCAAATGATACTACATTTCATTCCAAAAGTAATAATCACATTCCCATCTGTACATGGAATAGAAATAGTAACACTAACATATCTTAATTGGACCTTACACCCCTACATTTAACAGCTGATATCTTCCAGAGCCACAAACTGAATAAAACTAAGTATGGCTATAGTCCAGTTATTTTCTAGAAATTATTTAGAAATCAGTATATGAAATTATTTAGAAATCATCTAAGATATTTGTCCTTCACAATAAGACTAATAAAATCCAGAGAGTAATTGGTACCAATCTGTTATCACGAACAATACATTTATGTCCCTAGATGTGAATCACCAGGAATGTTCTTCTTGTTCAATCAGATGTCCCTCATCAAAACAAAACAAAACAAAAAATCAGATGTCCTTCTCATGCTTAGGATATAAGACCAAAACCACATAACTGCCCACTCCTGCTGCTCATCTGTCATTAAAAGTCTAACATATGAATGCAAGGCAAGGGATCTGAGATTTGGGATTTCACCAGGTTATAAAAGTATTTTTGCTGTGGATAGAAATTCACAAACAAAAATGTATGATCTGAGTGTGTCTCTGATTACAGCCCAGAGATCAAATAAAAAGGTTCAAGCTTTAGAAGTTCAATAGATTAGCATGAACATATTGATTAACCATACACCCACATGAATGCAGGACCATGTGTGTATATATATGTATGTATATATATATATATATATATATACACATATAATTTGCACTATATATGTCCATTTATATATATACACAGAGTTCATCAAAAAATGTACATGCACTTCAGCAGTTCACCATACAAATAAGTGTCCGGAAGTTAATGGCCACCACTTTGAACATCTCTTGTAATCGTAGAGGCCAAAGGTAACTTGTATTAATCTCATAATGTCTTAATAAATTTAGTATTAAAATATTTATACAAGTTTTACTGTTACGATAGATACATTTTTGGCAAACTCTGCATATAATACATTTTATTTTATCATGCTGTAATACGAAATTAGGATACTTTATTATAAAGCAGTATTATGGGAAATATTTTATATTTATATATTTTCCATGATTATTTTAAGGAATTTTTAAAAGTGGATATGCTTGAAAAATGAATATCCAAATGTGAAGAATTTGAAACTATCAACTGTTTTCCAGAAAGACTCCACCAACTTACCTGCTTGCCAACAATATATGAGAACTCAATAGAGCCAAAAATTATTGCCCATTTCATCTTTACCACTTGAAAAAAATTAACAATGCAGGCATTTTCTTTAATTTGTATTCTTTTGATTATTCTTTAGCTTGAAATCTCATATAAATTTTGTGCACTATTGGTGCTTTGATTTCTCATCAGTGAACTTGCTTGTTCGTGTACTTCACATTTTTTTATTATTTCTGATAATTTTGCATAGATTAAGATATTAAATACGTTGTTTAATGCAGAATGAATTTACAAAACTACACACCCATCACCCTTATAATTTCAATCAAAATCACAATGAGAATTTCTATGGAACTCGATAACCTGATTATAAAACTAATCTGGAAGGGTCAATATAGGAGAAGAAATGAAACATTTTTGGAAAAAAGAATGCACTTCTCCTACTGAATCCATATTGTACAGTAGTACTTCATTTATTTTGGGGGGTGTTGGGAATCGAACTCAAGGCCTTGTGCTTGCTAGGCAAGCACTGTACCACTTTAGCTAAATCCCCAGTCCCTAGTAGTACTTTCTTTTAAAAACCCTTTGGAGACAGGATCGTGCCCAGTCTAGACTGGAACTCGAGATCCTCCTGCCTGAGCCACCCAGAGTCCTTGCAGGTATACAGCACCACACTTGGCTTAGAGCAGTGCTTAAAACCAGAACAGCCAACTGTCCACAAAGGGAGAAAAAGAAATTTCTTATTTCATACAATACATCATTACAAAAGTAATGCGGCGTTCAAGTCTAAAACTAAACTCCAAAGTGTCGATATACTTGAGGAAAATACACCTTTGTAAATAAACTTTTTATTTTAGAATAATATTAGATTTACATAAAAGTTGCAAATATATATATATGTTACCATGGTCATGGGGCCTGGGAATGGATTTCGGGGTTCTTGTGTGAGACAAAGAATTGGATACAGCACATGATGGCAAGGAAATAGCAGCAAAGTTAATTGAGGCAAAAGTAAGCTCTGCGTGAGGGGGCTCTTGCCAGCAAAAGGAAAATGGGAAACCCAGCGTGGAGCGGTTTAAATATCCCACCTGCTTTAGGACATCTCCCATGAGGATCCTCCAGACCAGGACTGATGATTGACCGAGTGATGAGTCACATGCACCGATCTATTACGCATGTCCTTTCCCATAATTCACTCTGTTTATATATATATAGCAGTCCATATGGCAGCAGGCCAGGGGAAGAAAGCTTACTCTACATCACACAGGGAGGTCCGAGGAGGTCTAGTACACCTCCACCTTGGTTGGAATTTTCAGAATTTTCACAGGTGGGCTTAGGGTCTTTGTTTATTTTATCTCAACCAACCAGACAGTGGTAATCCCTGGGGCACTATTGAGGGTTGGCTCAGGGGCATTGTCCAAATTCAGATGAGTGGAGAGGCATGGTACTTAGCCCCCAATTGTGGTGTCTAATTTCATAGAGAGAGACTCTTGTGAACTCCTTACCCAGTTTCCTGTACTGTTAACATTGTCCACTACTGTGGGACAGGTCAAAACGAATTGCCGAAATGCTAATATGTTATTATTAACTAATTCCAGGCTCTATTCAGGTTTTACCAGTTTTTCCATTACAGTCCTTTCTCTTTTGTATTATGGGAAATCTTAAGATATTTAAAGACATTTACAAAGGAAAACATGAAATTCAGACACTGTAAAAGAAAGGACTGATAAATTTGGCTACATAAAAATTTTCTATGTGGAAAACCCTTTACATTTAATGAAAAGCCGGTGAAATACACTTACTGGGAGAGCATTTGCCTAGTGTGTGAAAGGGCTTAGGTTCAATTCCCAGCACAAAGAAGAAGAGTAAGAAGAATAGGAGAAGGAAGAGAAGGAAGAAGAAGAAGAAAATAGACAAAATATTGATATCCCTGACACTGCCTTCTAATGAGAAGGGTGAGAGGAAGCAACAAACAAAATAAGTAGGTAAAACATTGAGTCTACTAAGAGGTGCTAAGAATGATGTAGATAAAAATAGGGGAGGTCAGGAATGGGGAGGTCCAGGTGGGAGTGCTGGGGCAGAAAGAATATGCCATTTTAACAAGATGATCAAGGTAACTTTAATAAGAAAGTGGCTGTTCACACACTGTACCTGGAGGGCAGGGGCCCAGGCAGAGACAGTAACCAGAGCAAAGCCCAGCCTGTCTGTCCCTGTGTGATTGGCAGCTGGAATGCAGTGAGCCGGGGAGAACCATCCCAGCTGAGATCTGAATGGTAATAGGGGTCAGACTGAGAAAAGCTTGGGAGATCAGTTTTAGCTTTTGTTAGTTTGGTTTCTGTTTTGTTTTACTGACTATGTAGTATACTAAAATTTTATATTGCTACTAAACAAAGCATATGCACAGAACACAAATAATATTCTCAGCAATAATGAGGAGAAACATAAATTAAACCTAAGAAAGCTTCATTTTCCCCTTCGAAAATAAGAGATTTCCCTCCTTTCCATTTTCTTAGAGCATTTATTTTAGATCACTTGTAGCAGTAAGGTACTTTCTCCTCTCTCTGAAATGTATACAAATCCTTTTGAAATCTAGATAGGTCTTTGATCAGGCTTATGTCTCGGGGCCCATCTTTCTCAAGGACCTGGAAGACTTCTTTTTGAAATGTAATCATGAAGGGAGACAGCACGTCCATTTCCTAGTTTACTTGGAAGTCTCCAGCCTCACTTTGGTAGGCACCTTGCTCCAAGCCGTAAAATTGCCTATGATCATAAATACATGAAAAGTCCATTTTTCCTCCCGTAAAGTTAGCACAGATGACCACCATAAGTACCAGGTGAAGGAGATATGACAAAGGGTGTTCTCCACTCTTCTTACTCAAAAACCAATTCTTGTTCATCCTGATGGCATGTATGGAATAGGTTGTGTTGACTACATGCAAAGATGAGTCACCTTTCTGTCTCTGTGCTCCACATTCTGGTTTAGTGCTTATTCAAGAAGAAAATTGTGTTTTTTCTCTCCTATTTTTACAGGTGATTTTCTGGGTTGGGAGATTCTGTTTTTCATTCTGTTTCTTTGACACACCCTCTATGGAGCTGTTGCTATGTGTTGGGCACTACCCTAAGGCTTCAACATATAGTGGCTCCTTTAATCAATAAGAAAGTTAAATCTGTAGGAAAAGTGAGACAACCCATGCCACTAAATTAGGAAAATAAGCAGCAAATAAACATGAAAAGATGTGCAATCTTTCTAATGATAAGAAATGCAAACCTTAACAAATCAGATATTTTTCCCCATCAGATTACCCAAATTTTTATTGTAAGAGTGATGTCATTTTTTTGGGAAAAGAAAAAATGCACAGAAGAGGAGCCATATACTCATATTCTCTAAAGTAGAAAAACATTCCTAGAATAAGTTCGCAGGCCTGTTACAACTTTACATGTATAAAATTATTACTGGAATTTTACTTACTGGGTGGGTTCTGCAGGCTTCTTTCCAGGTCTATGGTGTCTGGAGCGAAGAATTGGACAAGACATACAGAGAAGGCAGCAAAGGTGTACAGGTACTAAAGCAGAAAAGATGTGTCTTCCTCAGGGCAAGACCTGGCCAAGGGGAAGGGATGACAGTGGCCTGAGGATAAAGGAAAAAGTCTTTAGTATCCAAATGACATGAAATGACCACCCCTTCATGCATATGAGGCACTAGGACATTTGTCCTATCAAAAAACTCATTGTTCTCTCAAAAAAACTCACTTGACTTGCCTCCAGATATAAATGAAGGATCAAGAACAGTGTCTTTTGATTGGTTGTGCCCATAAGCAAATGAAGGATTGAAAAAAAGCATTTTAGGATTGGTCCAGTGAACAACGCCAGGCTGAAATGAAGGACTGAAAATAGTAGTTTTCTGATCAGTCCACAGTGCTCAGCTGTAACCCTGATGTCATTCTGGGTCTCATGTTCTGTGCACCTCTTCTGTTTTTAGAAAACACCCCACCCCACCTATTGTCCATGGGTTTTTATGACCTTTGCACATTGCACCCAGTGAGCTGTCCAGTTTATCCCAGCCCTAATCTCCTACCTCAAAATCGAAGGTGTACACATACATATATGTATATAATTTTTAATGTGCTTTTTTTTCTTTTTTCTTTCCAAGTCCACAATATTTCCTTTCTGCTCGTGAAATATGTCTGTGTCTAGGAGAACATCCACATTTATTAATAAAAGAAAAAATAAGGAACTATAAAGAGGCAGGACATCATCTTGCTAAGTACTGTATTTCTCAAATTCTTTTACATCCCTTTTTAGCACAAAAGCAACCAACTTAGAGAACACTGACTAGCTGGCCTCTGGTAAGGCTGAGCAGGGGCCAAGAGGAAGGAAGATATTAAACAGGGAAAAGGAAGGAAAATCTTCCCCTCCAGGCAGGAACTTTTGGGAGAAAGGGGAGGGGAGACATGGAGAACAAATAACCACATGAGTGGCCATATGTGCTATTTCAGGCTTTATTTCTGGCAATAGTAAAATCAAAATGGAATCTATTGCACTCTGCCTACTTAGAAATCCAGAAAGACCCTCCCAGGCGTCTTTTCAACCCTACTCACATGTGACCACAGCAATCAGCAGCGCAGCACTGTCTAGCAGGAAGCTTAGCCTGGCAATCCACTCTCAAGTCCCAGGTGTTTGGATACTAATAATAATGAGATTTGCCACAGAGGCCACCATAGCAGAAAAACGTGGCCCTATTAAACAAGCTGGGGAGACATCCTTTCCATAGACTCAGGGAGGAGGCAGCATTCACACCGGGGCCTGCAGCCAATGGGATCTAAAGTAGAGCCGAGTCAGCCAGGGATACAACCAAGCTCCAACCAAGCCAAAAGAGAAAATCTTAAATTATATCACTGCAGACTCAAGCCAGCCATAAACATCAGCAGGGTAAGTGTCTTCCAGGAGAGCCGCCTAGCAAACTTGTCTCTGAATCCTCCAGAGTTCAATTCTACAACCCCCATGCACATGTCCTTGAAACACAAATTCCTAGAATTCTGTGTTCTTAAGAAATTCCTGTTCATGTGCGTTAAACATTTCACTATAGAATTGTTTATACCAATCAAATATCAGGAAAAAGCATGATCCTCAAATAAAGAAAAGTAGAAATCAACATATTATGGAACATCATACTGTAGAGTACTATTTTAAAAGTACAAATAATGTGTAACTATTTATACGTTGGCATGGGAAATGACAAAAAAAATTGTTTAAGGTTAAAATAAGGTTATAAACCATTATATATGACTTGATTGTTTCAAAAAGTTTTATGTTCAGATTGCACCTTTTATCAATATGAATCATCCCATTTTGCTTTCTGCACATTTTCCATTTCCATCATATCTTATCATTTATAGAAGTCAGGTTAAAGCTGCTCTGTTTTACCAAAAAGACCCAGTGAATCAGTGACTGAAGAAAGAAGCGTCTCATTCAGAGAATATTCCAGATGTGAATGCCCCAGGGCAGCAATATTGCCCTGCCCTTATTAATCAGCCCAAAGTTCTGCACAAGGCATTGTTTGCCATCCACTGAGCACTGCTGCCAGAACGAAAACTGAATTATTTCGGTATCCAAAAGAGCATATCTGATGTCTTAAATTTCAGAACAAAAACTGCAAACTATCACTTCTCATTCCGTGTGTAAGAAGCATTTATCAGTGCTAAGTATGGTCACACTGCACCATCGTGGGCCCAGCTTCCTCTCTAGTTCTGTGGCAGGAAGACAGAATTGGTTTGAGTGGACAATGAGCAATACTACCCTTACTTCCTAGGTTTTATGGGAATAATCTAGGATTTTTTAACATGCTGTTTACTATTTCGTCCATTATATTTCTAGTTTTTCAATAACTCTACAATCATAATAATACTCATTTAAATTTACCTCTGTATTTTACTGGCTTTGTGTCTCACACCCATTTAATTTTTCCCCATCTTTCTCATTCAGGAGAACTTTATTTCAATGCATTTCTCAGTTAGTTACAAATACTTCATTGATTTATATTTCCAGGAACAGCACATTGGTAATTTGCCTTCTGATTTCCTCCATGTCTGAAAATGTCTCTCTACTGCTCTTACACATGAATAATCTTTGGCAGGTATACAATACTTGAGTCACAGTGATTTTTGCTGCAAAACTCTGGCAGGACTGCTTCATTGTCTCCTGGAATTGAATATTTCCAAGGAAAGTTTGATTGGCAGCCACAAGGATTTTCTGCCTGGACACAGAAACTTCAACATCATCCAAATATGGATGGCTTCAAGTAATTTTGTCCAGCCGTATGACTAGTCTGAAGATTCAAGTCTCTTGAGCTTAGGAAAAAAAAAATTTAAATTATTTCTCCTGAACAACCTTTTCCCCTTTGAAGTTTCCTTTACCTTTTGGAATAAATAAATTCTCTAATAAATAAAAGAACTAAATAAGTTCATCATACTTATTTTAATTCATGGTAAACAGCTCTGTACCATTGTTAACTGCTTTCTCTTCATCTTGATGCTCACTTTTTCCTTTCTTCTCACTTTTACCTTTCTTCTGCAGTGTATTATTGCTGTATATGCACAGTATTGGGTTCTGGAGAGGGAAATATTTTTATTTTGATAAAATTCAAAATATAGAAAAGATCCACTGTGGTATTTTTACATCCTAAAGCATGAAACTGTATTTTCATTATTCTTTTCTTTATCTCCAAGTGTTCCTTTTTCATAGATGCAATACCCTTTAAGTCTCTTCAAAAATACAAAATAAAGTTTCTGAAGTCATCCGTAGTTCCAAATAGTAAGTTTGCTTCACAGACAGCTTTTTGCTTTGCTCTGATACTTTAAATCCCTTTCTGATGAAGGACTGAGACTTTTTCTTATGTCTGTTGACTTTTCTCTATTTGTTCATCCTTAAAATATAGGTGACTGTCGGTGGTTGGATGGAAGGAAAGGAACAGTGTATTGTACTGTCCAGAATTAGGAAAGGAAACTTTTTAAAAAGACGGTCTTGCTCTCTTTGTAAATTCTTTGTGGTCTATATAGGAGATAGAAGGCAGCTTTCAGCTTTGCGGTGGTCTATTTCCACAGATGAGAGATGGATTCTCTCTCCAGAGATAAAACATAGAAATGGGCTGAGGCAGACCATGCTCAGGATCTCTACACCTGTGGCGGACTTTGTTTTTACTTTTCACTTGAGCTGCAAAATAAATAAGAGCAGCGCCCTTCCTTTTGTAACTGACAAGTGTTCTCTCATTAGGAGCGAATCTTAGGTAAGATTGTCTGCTATACACAGCTTATTCTTACTGGGGACTATCCAGAAAGTGTCAAAGGAAAACAAGGTTCCCTGAGTACCCTCCATGGAATAATTTTTTTCATTTTATGGAAAAAGTATTTTAATTATTTTATGTAACACATTTTTATTTTTAATGTAAAAAACACGGTTTGTGGAATGGTATCACGCAATCCCTGTAAGACACTGTACGGTGTACTGAGAAAGAATATTATATACAAATCCTGCACAAACTGTGTATTGATTAGGAAGCTTGGAAACGCTGGATTCCCCGTGGATTGAGAGCAAAACTGGAATTTTATTTAAATCAAATGAGACCCACCCAGACAGGTTTAATAGGTCTTTAGCAGAGGAAAGATCAGCTGGTGTGGCGTTTCGGATGGCTCTAAACAGATTTCATTATTAGCCATAACTCCTGTCCTCCGCCCCCAGGACAAAGTAGCTAAAGGTTGAGCAATGTTTCCAAGTTCCCGGAACGGAGTTCCAGTCCAGCCCATGAAACTCAGCCATAAGCTTGCACTCATGATGTGTCACCGTCCTCACTCTGCTTCACACACCTCCGGGGTGAAGAAGAATCTGCAGATAAGGGATAACTCCCATCTTTAAACTGAGGATGCAAAGGAAAGAAAACCGGTCTCCATAAGAGATACGTGTGTATGTGAAAACTATGGGACACGCTCTGATTTTGAAACTCTCAATGTTCACTCCAAATTCTGTAACTGTGATAGGTACGTGCTCCAGCCCTGAGGGTGAAACATTTCCACAGTCGGCCACCCTCCACCGCTGTCCCGCCTGCCTCAAATACTAGCTGAGAATGGAAGCAGACGCCTGCACAATCTTTTTTCCACTATTTGCTGACGCATGTGCATCCCCGTTTCCGGAAGAACTGAGATTTCCTCTACACCCTGACTTCTCAAGGGCTTGCTCTTGCTTTCACCTGACTCGGCTCCCGCACGCTAGCTGGGATTGTACGCATGCGCCCCTCCGGGCAGCTTTCAGCTCGCTTCCAGCACAGTGATTTGCCAGCTGGCCGCAGCCCTCCTGGAGCTTGCCATCCCTTGCTCTGCACTTACTGAGATTTTTCCAGCATACGGAGAACACTTTTCCTTGTTTCGCGGCTTATACAAATTTTTTCATGTCTGTATACGCCTCTGACAATGTCAGGGGAATTTCGGGAGGGACTAGGAATTCAAATCATGGGGTCAGCGTGCCTTCTTGAAGCAGGCTTCGGATCATTTGTCTTAGACTCTTGTCCTGCGAGCCCTGACGGCCCTTTTACGGGTGTTAAGTGCAGGTGTTTGGCAGTCAGAGTTTGTGGTCTAGCCACTGGGCCTGATTTACAGAAGAGAATATGAAGCTCAGATGAGAAGAAAATAAAAGCTGGTGTTTTACAGAACTGGGAATTAGAAAGCCCCGAGTTCTTGTCTTTGGCACTGTGTCAGGCCGTAACTCAAGACCAATGTCTTCAACTCTGCATCTCAACTTCATCACCTATAAACAGAGGAATGCGCTCGACAGCCCGTAATGCCATCTGCAGGCGAACAGCTGTGGACAGGAGAGCAGGGGAAGTCTGTGGATTGACAGGGACGTTTAAGTAGGCCAAGGCATCGCTAGCGTGCAGGATGATAGACATTCGCAAGTGCATAGCAGGTCGTTTGCCACCTGGCATAAAGATAGATTTTAAAAGATAGATTATTTGCCACCTGGCATAAAGAAGTGAACTTTTTAAACTGTTCACTCATTCTCAAAGTTTCGGTAGGATTAATGTCTCAGTATGATGAACGCAATGTATTTTTATTTATCTGTGCATTATTTTTCTCTCTTCTTTCCTTCCTTCTTAGAAAGGCAGCCACCTGTACAGAAATAAATTCATGCAATTGATCACATACTTCAAAACCCAAATCAACGTTGAATAGGAAGCATAATTCTGGAATTAGAAACCAAATTCATTTTTTTTTTTCTGATTTGAGAGCAAAACACACATTTCTACAGGGTCAGATTCTATTGAACTAAGATCTGGGTGAGTTATAAGGGGCTACAACTGGAAATTGAACCCATATTTCTTCCCTGACAACATAGCATATTAGACTCTAATCACTCAGCGTTGTGTTTTTATTTACTATTTTCCTGCCATCTACATTCATGTATATTTATGTGACGTTCAGAAATATCCAGCAGCACTTATTTCAGATGATTATCTATGTCCTAATCAGAAATACTAATCAGGAAACACATAGCATGCTCAATCCTATTGTGTAAGACAAACAACATCCGGAGTACAGGATTAAAAGAAAACCTACTTTGATAAAAATACTCTTCAAAGCCCCCCACACACACTTCTCACAGCAATATGAAGGGAAAATAAAGACCATTCGCTGCTTATTTCTGAAGTCTGAAAGCCACAAAGTATGAAAAGTGGGTCCTCTACAGGATCTATTAACTAGGGAAGAGAGCACAAGATCAGTAGAGTGCTAATTTAGACACATGTTTTCTTCATGTTTTTATCCACAGGGAGCAAAAGTTAAATACAGAATTCTCAGATCCTTTCTTCTGTATATGAATCCCAGCCTTGAAATAATACCACAGAATTCAAAAGAACGATTCAGTCATTCTAAAGCATTTTTACCACTGCTGATGAAAGCCTTGATAACCTAAGGATTTTCCTAATAAATCTACCTCCAAAAGAAAAATATTTGAAAAGAAGAATTACGGCATTTTACATAAAGTTTAACCAACTGGATTTTTCCCTTCTCTATGTCCATTTAATGTGGCCTTTTCTTAAACTCAGTAATTTTTCCTCTGGTGACCTATTGCTTAGAAAATCCTTTGACATGATGCAGAGTCATCTCTTCAAAGCTTTCTCCAGGTGTTGACAAATGGTCAGATTAGTCTTTCTTTCCTATGGCCACCAAAATGGAAACATCTGTATCAGATGTTAGTATCAGGCCACCTAGTCAAGTTCCACAGGGTTTTCCTACTCTGTCCACCTGCTCCCCTCCTGCTGTCTTGCAACGGCAACAAATTTATTTTTTCCTTACCTGAATTTCTGTTAAAAAGAAGTTGTAAGTATATATGTTATATGAATGCAAAACAGTTACTCTTTGTATACCAAAACCTATACCAAGTTCTCCAAGAGTCTTATTATTTAGAGTACATGGTCATTTAGTTAACAATCCAGCTGAAGAGAAATACTTTTAGAATGGTACAGTGTTCCTTCAGGATGCTATTGAAATAACACTGATTTATATGTATCAAGAGTTAGGTCACAGATGATCACATTTTAAGAGGAAATTGCTCCATGGTCTAGCAGGCTGTTTGGGGCTGACTCTGATCATTCACCTCCTACCCAATCCAGTTGGTTTCCATGCAATTGCTCACTGATAGAATTGAAAATCTGACCTTCAATGTTTCACAATAAATATTGGTTATGGCAAGAAAACAGAACCATAAAATATGCAATAATTTATGGAGAACACGCTAAATTGGAAATGGAATAAATTCAACTCCATCCATGCCAACAAGTCACTGTGTGACATTGAGAAAAAAAAATGAGAAAAGTAGCTAAATCTCTTTATGGCTCAATATATCATCTTAAAAATAGTTTCTATAATTATATGCCTTTTATTGATCAGGAGTTATATGAAACTATTAAGGTAAAGTCAACCATTTTTAAGTTGATTTGGAAAACAACCTATCTGCCTAACATTTGTGAGAAAACAAATATACTTCATTCTCCAATTCTTCTATAGTAGTTATGAGTCTCTCTTAGCAACTTACACTAACATTCACAATAGCTATAATTCATTTTAATACAGATTACACTTTTATAATTCAAACAAATTTGGAAAATAAATATATTAAGGCAGTATTAAAAATGGTCTATCAGTTCCCTTTCAATATGACATCTAGAAATGCTGAGAAAATAAGAATAAGTCATGTTTGTTTGAATGGGCACAAAATATGTAGAAAGATTTAAAATATAAGACCCCAGACCACATAAAGAAAATGAGTAACAGTTTTATGAAAAGAGGAGAAATAGAATACATAGCAGGAAAGATACCTATATGAAGATTTGCTTGGTTCGTTGGTTAATTGGTTGGTGTTTGTCAGTTGGACCTCC
Organism: Hystrix cristata; assembly: GCA_004026905.1. Classification (NCBI taxonomy): domain Eukaryota; kingdom Metazoa; phylum Chordata; class Mammalia; order Rodentia; family Hystricidae; genus Hystrix; species Hystrix cristata. The sequence goes on from PVJO010000586.1 coordinate 112,729, forward strand.
ACAACCCAATCCGCTATACTAAATATGTGGAGTGTCTGATCAAATTAAAGATCCCATGAACGTGCAAATGACATTCTCAAGATAACAATCAGTGTCGCAAATAGACAGGCAGGTAGAGGCAAGAAGTTGGAAAAAATAGTCTTATGACAACTGCTACAAATAACTTGGATATAAATGCAGGTGTTTTCGTTGCATTTCCAGATATCTTAATGTCTGCTCTGTCAAAGTGATCAACAAAGTAACCCAGTCTCATCTGTTTGTGACAGAAACTTATTTTTTATCATGATTGAAGATTGTGCAGAAATACAGTCTCCCAGGTGCTAACAAACACATGTTTTTTTACACTAGTATCTTCTGAGGAGTGGCTAAAGAAAAAAAAGCCCTCCAGAAATGGCAGTGATTTCCCCCAACAGGAGTTTTTCTAGAACATTTATAAGAAGGTAGTTGGGACCTAAATAATTTTCCCAAGGGTGTAGCTCAGTAGTAGAACACATACTTAACATGTACAAGGCCCAGTGGTAAACGCCCAGCACCAAAGAAAAAATATTGTTACGTCTTTAAAATTTATCTGTTGAAAAGGTTGACTTAATGAAAGGTTGACTAATTGATATTATACCCAGCTGCATTGAGAAATTGCTGAGAAACAAATATTGAATATTTATTGGGATACAGAAAAGTTGAGTATTCATGAACCATGGCCACGTCTTGCTTTTACATCTGCTATAAGATGCAAATAACAGGTAACCCAACTTGCATTAATTTGAACAAATAAGTATTTCCTTTTACCAGGTAACAGGAAGTGTGAAAATAGATGACTGAGTACATGCTAGCTGCTCAGAGATGCCATTGAGGACCCAAGAGCATTTTTAGCTTTTCCTGTTTTTCTATCCTTAACATACTGGCTTTCATCCTACATTTATCACTCAGTGAATGGAAAATCACTGCTTACTCTTTAGCCATCACATTTACATGTAAAGAACAAAGAACTAAGGAGGGGAGAGACAGTAATAGCCCAGTGTCATCATTTCTTGAGCTACTATAACAAAATGCCATAGACTGGGAGAAAAACAAATGTATTTCCCACAGTTCTGGAGGCTGAGAAGTCCAAGATAAAAGCAGATCTGGTATTTGGTGAGAATTCACATCTGGCTTACAGGCAGCTAGCTGTCTTTTCACCGTTGTTATGATTTAGATCCAGATGTTCCCCCAAAGCCTCATGCGCTCATAAGTGAAGCTTTGGGGAGGTGATTGGATCATGGGGGGGGTGAAATTAATCAGTGAATTGGTCCATTGATGAGTTTATAAATTAAACTTAATGTGGCCAGGTGGAGACTGGGTAGGAGAGGCGGGTGTCTGGGGGCATGGTCTGGCTCCCTCCACTCGGCTTCCCTGCTGCCATGACATAGCATGAGCAACTCTCCCGTGCCCAGGCCTCGCTGCCGCACCATCCTGCTGGGAGCCGCTGGCCATGCAAGGGCTGAAACTTCTGAAACGTGACCCAGGATAAACCTCTCCTCCCTTAAATTGTAGGTGTCAGGTATTGTGGTGTCCCAGTAATGAGGAGAGTGACCAAAGCAACTATACAGGGCTTTACCTTGGTGCATGCGAATGGAAAAAGACTCTCAGCCTCTCTCTGTCTCTGTCTCTTCTAATAAGGTCACTGATCCCGTCATCGGGGTTTCACCCTCATGATTTAATCTAAACCTAGTTACTTTCCAAAGGCCTCACCTCCAAATACCATCACACTGGGGGCTAGAGAGTCAACATAAGAACTCTGCAGGAGGTACAGCCATGTAGCCCCTAATACTCGGGAAGACAAAATATGACCCAAGAACACGCAGCAAAATTCAACTGCATCTCACAGGTAAGAACTGGTTCGTGTGAATGCTGAGGGCAAAGGCAAAGAATTTGACTATTTGTCGGAGTCCGTTTTAGCTTAAACAATATCGGGGCTGTCCTACCAAAGAAAAAGGGAAAAGGAAATGGATATTGGATAGTTAACTAACAATGTGTCTATATATGCCTGATTTGGCACAGTTTACAAAAGTGTTAAGACTTCCTTTAGCTCTACTGTAAGTGACGCCATTCTTCAAACATCACAAGAGTCAAAGAAAATAGGAGACAGAAAATAATCTTGGAACAACTAAAATCACTCAACAACACAAAGTGTTTCCTTCTTAATAACCATTACCTTGAACTTCTGTGATGTTTCTAAATCTCATTACAGATCCTGTGAACACCAAAGATATATGGAAGTTATTAAGCAATTTTAATGGCTTCAACTTTGTATTAGTTTATTTTATTTATAAAGGTTATAGGATAAGATGGAGGGCAGTATTTAATAAAATGTTGTCTCTGAAGGAAGCAATCAGATATTTCTTATTTATAATGAGAGCAACAACACTGATGAAATAAAATCCCCGCTAGCATTGGTCCGTTTTTACTGGGGCTTAAATTCTCTGTTACAGAGAATTTTATAAGGAGAATTCTAGTAAAAGCTTTTCTAATTCTAGGGTTGAGGAACAGTGCTAACACTGGCCATTGGGGAGCTCCGCGGGAGCTTTTATCGTGTGTAGTTGCTATGTCTCAGGAACTGGAACTAGGCAGCCCTGTGTCTTAATATAGGTAATAAGAATTTGCTTTATAGCAGTGTTTCACTCCACATTTACTTTAAAGAAATAGTTTGAAAGAAATAAAAATAAATTTCAGAAGTGAAGAAAAAGGATCCCATCATGGTTCCTAAAGCAAACAGAGTACATCACTGTGGCATCAAGTGACCTCATTTGAATTCAGTGTGCCTGCCATGTCTTACCCACAGAAGAGATTGTTAGATAAGAGACAGTTCTCTTGAGCACTTTTGGCTTCCGGCAACAACAAATTTCTTCATTGCCCGTCTTCATTCATTCATTCATTCATTCATCCATTCACCCATTCTGTCATTCAAAAGATACCTAGAGTGTCTCAACTGTGTACTGAGCGCTGTGCTGGAACCTGGAGATACAGAAAGAAATCAGACATTATCAGCCTTCAACGAGCTTGCAATCTATGCAGGACAACAGACCCCTGACCTAGCTGAGCCATAACCCTGGTTATAGTCACATCCTGCAGCCTTTCAGTTATACCGCTTCTACCTCTTACATGCAGCTTTCTGCCAATATGTGACCATTTCAGAAAAATATACTTTCCCATCCTCCCCAAGAAAGGTCTAGTTTCAAATCACGTTCATAATATCTCCCTAAATGACATTCAATACTACCACCTACTCTCCTGAGTGATTTCATTTGTCAAAACAGATCCACAAGGTAGATATGAGCACCCTGTTTATCGCCATGCTCTGCATGTGTACCAAGTCTCCCGCTTTATTCTCACATAAACAGCAGCAACAAAATCAAGGACAAACTCTCCCCAGAGTCGAAATCTTCTTATCTCTCTACAGTCAGCACTCTATTCAATTTGCATTTTTCTGTATTTCTTAAATTTAAAGAATATGATTTCTTTAATTTTTAATCTTGGTATGTGAAGTAGACGGACAGAAGGAGGGAATAGAAAAGTTTCATGAGCTGGAATAGAAAGAATAAATTCAGGAAAAATTAGGATACAGGTATTTTTTTCTAAAATATATCTAAGCTAAACATGATATAGTTTCAGTTTTTTGCAGCTCACTTATCCGGGATTCTCAACTTTACAGAAAAAACTTTTTAAAAAGAAAACAACCAAAAATGCCCATGACCTACTGAAATAATTACCTCCTAGTCAATGCTCTGTGGGCTCTCATTTTGATCTTAAAAATACTGCCTTTAAATGTAATTCTAGCAGGTTTGGCTGTCTGGTTTTACAGTCATAAGGACTTTATGAAAATCAGAAATGGGTGGTAGTAGCTAGCTAGAGACAGGCAGCAACAGAGAGAAATAAGAAGTGACAGCCAAAAGCTTGTTGCTGAGTACAAAGATTGAAAACTGATCAAAATAGACGGAAGAACTCAAAAAAAGAATGTTCCAGATGGGGCCCTAGGACAAACATCCTTCAAACTTCAAATGCCCCGCAGGGCTATAATTCGTATGACAACACTGAATTATCAAGAACAGCTTGAAAAGTATTTAGTATCTTTTGTTAAGGTCAGAGAATTTATGACAATACATACAAGGAGGACCATGCAAAATTGCAAAAATAAGAAAGGTTTCAGCTGAGAGGGCAAGCAGGCTTGGGTCTGGGTGAAGTTTCTGTCCCCCCATACTTCTTGACCTTGGACAACTTACTTAACCTCTTTGAGTTCTAGTTTCTTCTCCATACAATTTCAAATCATCATATTAATTCTTAGTTCTTACATTTTTTAAAGGACTACATAAATCATGGCTTATTATGAGCCTAACACTAAGCATGACAAGCAGTATACAATAATGTGCATTTTCTTCACTTCTATGAGTTTCAGCTTTAGTGATCTGGGAAGTGCATTCCTATGAAACAAGTTATTCTACTGAATACTGCATCAACAAGCCACGCTTAGTACTGATAGAAAGATTGATATGAAATTGTCGGTTATGTCCAAAACCCAAGGTGGGGGTGATATATCCCTGTCTAGTTACTTTTCTCATTGCTGAGACAAAGTATCCAACACCCAAAGTTAGAGGAGGAAAGGTTGATTTAGCTCACAGTTTGTAGAGGTTTCAGTCTGTAACCAGCTGACTCCAAGGCAGGGCGGCGCGGGAGACAGGCATCACAGAGGAGAAACAGTTCGTGGTGGGCAGAGGGTAGCACAGCAAGCAAGAAAACTTAGCAGCTTCTTTCTGCCCCTTTTATATTCTATCCAGGTCACCAGGATTAGAGCAGATGCCAAACCGATCAGTGGACAAATTCAGCAATCACATAACCTTCATCCCAGCACCTCTAATCCTATCATTGCACCATGAATCGGTCATACACTCCAGATCCAGCCACCTCTGAAAAAGCCCCACCTATGACTGCACGATGCTTTGGGGAGACGTCTAGACACAAACCGTAACAGTCCCCTTCTGTCCTGCTTGACTGACTCTCTTGGGAAGGCAACTGCACAAGCAATAACATCTGTTCTGCACAAAGAAAGCCTCTGCATCTCCAGTGTCTCAGGGTGTCTTTATTGTCTGAGTCTTGCGTTTCTCTTTCTATAGTTATAAGGACTCGTTAATGAAAATAGTTGTTGTCCCCTTTGCTTACTACTACATCAAGGAAGGGGACCATGAGGAAAAGGGGCAGTGTGGTGGCAAAACTTGCCCACGTAGTGTCAAGGAGCTCTGGGCATCTTAAAGACACTAAGTAACTGAAGGAGAGGCCAGCTGAGGCACAGAAGGAGCTGTAAACAAGGAGGAGGTGGAAACACGAAAGCAGCAAAACAATGCCGCGGAGTCTAGCTCACTTCCAGCATCAGCAAGAGAACAAACCATCTCTGCTCGTTCCCTTTTATTGCAACTTATTACTTGGGTGTTTGTCTTCATTCAATTCTGTCCTTATTTCCTTGAAGCATCCATGATTTGGGAAAGTTGTCGAGAGGTACTGACAGAGGGTGTTCTGCCACCTGCACCAAGCAGAATGGATCAAAATCTCACTTTTGTCTCCTCACGAACTTAGAGGCACAGCAGCTGCCCATCTACCACGTACACATGGGTGTCAGCGTGCATGGGACTGAAAGAAAGAGCAAACCAGAAACAGAAGGCTGCCTTAATACATCAGTTACCAGCAGAAAGCTTGCAGTCCTAAGTGATTTGCAAAGGATCGTGCAGTTAGGCAAAGCCACCCACTTGGAGAAGAGTCTTGTTTCCTCCTTTCCCAGTGAACATGGGATTCATTATTCTATGAATAGTGAGCTTACTAAGGAATCCCTAGATCACAGATTGGCAAAATTATGATCTCTATTTCAAATCTGACCCAATGTCTGCTTTTGCAAGTGCAGTTTTATTAGAACATAGCCACACATGTTCGGTTTTGTATTGCTTATCGACATTTTTGCACTACAATGGCAGAGTTGAGAAGGTGCAAGATTATACGGCTCGCAAAGCAGGAAATATTATTTGGGCCTTCACGTATTTCCTCTCATCCTCCGTGAGTTTTCCGATGTGTGCTCTTGAAAGGTGGTCTTTCAACTCCAATTCAGGAGCAGAGGAGGTGATGTATTAACATATTGGCAGCTCTGTTTCTATTCCCCATCCTCTCCAAGCCAGACACACAGTCCTCTTTACGACTATTCAATAAATGGATGAAGCCTATTCCCTGCTCAAGCGTAGATCGGACGGCTGCATCTACGCAGCTGGGAGATGGTCCTGAGGAAGAGTGAGATTCTCCAGATGTGGGACGCCAACCCAGCACGGCCCCCACTAGTTCACAGTCTGATTCTGGTGACACGGGGAGCTTCATGAGAACTAATTAGGTAGAATTAAGAATCTTCTTGTTCAGTGCGATCAACCCTGACAAAGTAGACAAGTCACCTTAAAAGATTGCTGCAAAGAAACCACAAACAAAATTTTAATCATGCAAGCACAAGTGACTAACAAGGAAATAGCAGAGCTGACTCTTCCTCCTTCCTCGAGCGTGAGCGCCTGGACAGTATGCCGCTAAGCAAAACCAGAATCATCTAAACGGGTTTGACAACAAGTCAGCTTGGATCAGTCAAAAGTCTTAAGGGGACTATTCAAAATACAAATTTGCATCCTCAGTCATTTCTGATAAAAGTCACTTTCCATGTACATTGTGCCATGAGAAATTATAATAGTCTGGAAACATGATGCTTACCAAAGTAATTTTTTTTTTTTTGAGACAAGGTCTTGCTGTGTAGCCCAGGCTGGCCTGGAACTGACTGCAATCCTCCTGCCTCAGGATCCTGAGAGTTGGCATTACACGTATGTGCCACCACACCCAGTATCAAAGTGTTTTAAAATGTAATTTTTTTTTTATTTCTGTTTTGGGACACATAACGTGTATAGCATGTGACATTTAATGTGATGTGCATTAATGTAGTAGGCAGATCATATAAATAAATAGATACACATGTAAGTAAATGAATATAGTCTTCCTTTACCCATGGTTTCACTTTCTGAGGTTTCAGTTACCAGGGGTCGATAACGATGTGAAAATAGTAAATGGAAAATTCCAGAAGTAAACAATTCATCAGTTTTAGATTTCACATTCTTCTGAAAAGAATGATGAATTATTACACCAGCCCACTTTGTCCTTCCCGGAACGTAAGTGATTCTTTTGTCCAGGGTATACATGTTGTATACACTACCCTCCTATTAGTTACCATGTAGCCATCTTAGCCATTAGACTGACTGTCATGGTACCACAGTGCATATGTTCATGTAACTCTTATTTTACTAAAAAAATGGCCTAAGATAAAGAGTAATGATAAAAAAGAAGGGGCAAGGGCATAAAACATAGAAGGACAAACTAACTCAGGTGCTGTGCGGCAACACTGTAGGGTACACAGGAAAAAATAGTATGCATAGAGTTCAGTATTATCAATGCCTTCAGGCCTCCACTTGGAATTCTGGAAGATATCCATCACAGATGTGAGAGGTGTACTGTGCACAAATAGGGGAAAACTCACGTTTTCTTTTTTTTTTTACCGGCAGGGTGTATTAACAAAAAGTTTTCGTACCACCACTGTAGAAAGGAAAAGGACAGAGGGAGAGGAGACTTTGGTCTCGATATCCACCTGTTGTTAATCTTTCAAAACCCAGTAGAACTACAAGGAGTTTACCAACTGGAGGTCTGCTAAAATCAAGGCATAGAGGCACATGTGTTGCACTCCTTATTAAAACAAAATAATTGGAGTCTGTCTTTCAAGGTTTCCTTTAACCAAAGGGGGAAAATGTTTTATGGCTCTCAAATTTAATCATTTATTACCTGTGAAGGAGAATAACACTTTGAAAACAAAGAATAACAGACAAGGCTGAAAAATCAATACCTGCTAAAAACTGATTTTAAGACATGCTGACATATAATATACTTAGTTAAAGCTGAACTCAAGAAGAAAGTTGACAATAAGGTTTGGAAAGAAATTATTATTGGAAAATTAAGTATCTCCTTAGTATGGCTAATCTGCATTGCTATAGATGTTGGTCAATTTTTCTTTTTTTTCCTGGTAGTTAAACTCTAACTACCATTAAGTATTAGATTATATTAAAAGAGAATGTGAACCAGAAGAGATGCCCATGTGTTAAGCAACTTCTTTGTGCCTGGAATCACAGGGTTGGCCAGTGACATGTTCGTTGCAGTGTGCATTTTATAGAGTAACAAACTAATACTGACAGAGTCTAGGCAACTAGGCCAAAGTCAGCCAGATAATAAGTGTAAGAACTAAAATTTTAACTTCTGTGTCTGATAGCAAAGACAGGTCTCTTCTACTGAATGATGCTATCTTCCAAAGTACACCAAAGCTGTACTGAGAGTTTGCACCACCAATTTCAAAAAATAATACCTTAAAGCTGATCCAGTGGCCCTAGTTATGATCTAGTTATGTGCTAAAATTTTATATTGAGAACCACTGAAACAATGTTATATATCATGATTAGATTCTCTGACCCACACATCTTCACTTAATTGCATATTTGAAAAATAAGAGCAAGTACTTACTATCTGTCCCCATAGAGCTAGTGTCTTTATATGCATTAAGTTATTTAATTCTCATAGCCATTTCTATACATATGGTATTTGCCAACGTGTTCACTATTCTGTCTCAACTGGCAACAGAATGGAGCAGACCTATGCTTTCATTTATTATTTCAAGTTCCCACTGAATCTCTCTAATCTACCGTAAACCTGTCTGGAGGAGAAAGTATCTCCTCTTCAAAATATAAAAAAAAAAAAAAAAGCCAAAAATATCTTCGACTTGTCCAAGAACCTATGTGACAAACAACCTTACCCTTCCTTCCTACAAAGTAAGCATTAGAGAAGAAGAGACTTCTCTTGTGGTGCATCGTGAAAATTTGACTGCAAAACCCAACAGGAATGAGAGCCCCGAGTACAAATTTGATACATGACTGATCCTGCATGACACAGGTGCTGAGTGGCCATATAAAGAGCCAAATCCACATCCCAAAATGCCGGAGTGTTACGCTCCTAAGACCCAGTCGGGAAACTTATGTATCGCCAATGAAGTTGACCTTAGCCAGGCCTTCCCCAGACTACCATCAAATAGAGCTCAACATGGATTGCCTGTTTCTCTCTTACTCTTTTTTTTTTTTTTTGGGGGGGGGGCATAGGACCAAACTCAGGGCCTTGTGCTTGCTAGGCAAGCACTCTACCATCTGAGCTAAATCTCCAGCCGCTCTCTTACACTTCTTATGTGGTATTTTGGGTTTAATTCAATTATTTCTCTTTTTTTCTTTTGTTTAATTTATGACTTCCTTTTTTCTTTCAAACTTTTAACTCTCTGATATTTTCAGTAGATTTATGCATTTTTAATATCCTTTGATCTGTACAAAATTTCCCAGTACTCCTGAAGAAAGCAAAATGAGGCAGAACAATAAATAGATCCATTTTTTTTCTAAATGTCTTGTGATTTCTCTCCTTTCATCTTTAATGACAATCTCATCATTTGGACCACTAATACTTTAGAATTTGCAATTATAATCATGCTTTTACAACTGACAGAGTGAGATTAAGTAAATCAGTGCCCTTTACAGGTAGAACAAATTGAGTATTTTTTTGGCAGTTTAATTCCTCCCCCTCTAACAGCAAGCCTTAATTCAACACACTCAGCATACCTAGCCCAAGGATAAATATTTAGTGCTAGTGAAAACTCTGTGAACTGATAATTAAACCCAAAAACTCTTCTACAAATTGCTCACTTAAAACTGTGTGTTTAACCAAAATTTAAATTTAAATAAATGGATCAAAGGAAAGGGAAAAAGATGATACTGTTCTAGTTAAGATGAAAAGACTCTATAAACTTTCGCATTCTGAAGGCTTGACCTTTAAGACTTAGAAACAGTTCTTCTAGTTAAAGTCATATGAAAGATCAAGATATGTTACAAAGTTTCATTTTCCAGTGATAATTTAGCATTCTCAGATTTGTCTTCTTTCTATTATTAGCATATTGACACTAGGCCTTTCTGATTCAGTATTTAATTTTGTTAATCAGTTAAAATCACTCGTGTATGAACTTTTTCTCTGAATTTTTTTCTTCAATACCTTAAATAGAATAAAGCTAGTGAGGTTACATTTCTTTTGGTCCTGAAATCCTCAAAGAAAAATTCCTTAATTTCTGATGAAAATAACAAGCAACTGATCATTTCTCTTTATTCCAACTTTGAAATGAGGTTTAAGAAGAAAAGCTCCAGAAGATGATATAATTAGATGTACTTTCTCTTTAATGACAATCCATTTATGGTCCTTATTCTGGACATTTTTCCTTTACTCATAGAATAAAGCAGTAAGGAAAAAGTGGTTTGAGGGTGTTTTTAAAGATGCTCTGGCTCAGTTTCACAGAATCTCTTGATAATTCTATCTTCCAAAATAATAGAGAGCATTTTGTTATCATTATTTTTAAAATTCCACAGAAAATAGCCCACATACTTGCATATGCATAAGCACACTCAAGTAACAAATACACACAATAAGCTCACTGTGGATCCTCCATCTACACATATACACAGATATATTAAGCCAAACCCAAATGCATATGTGGGTGGAAAAAACCTCTTATAGTTTCCTACTCTCTTGAGTCATAATTAGTTGACTGAATAATTACTAAAGTTCCTAAAATTTTAGTTCACTCAAACTTTATTGTATATAAGAAGTGTCTGTGTGCTTGTTCAAACAGCTAAATTGTCAGGTACCACAAGAAAATTCTAGTTTTTTCATCTCCCCTGGAACCCTTAACACTGGCACAGGTGGTCTATGGCTATAATTGATAAATCTTCTAAACATTCCCTCAGCATTGCCAAAAACTCTTTGTAAATTATGGAAGAAAGCTCAGTCTTAAAAATATTTTCCCACATGGAAAATTTATCTGAGAAGTTCTACTCATTCCTCAAGACCAATGTGGCTGTCACCTCTCGGGTGACGGTATCTCTGATTTTTCCGAAGCGCCTTCTCTCCACGTCCCAGCAGTAGCAATGACTGTTTCCGAGACACGTACGCTCCTGGTCAAGGAGGCCTCTTGCTTAGGTGGGTCCAGAAGCAGCTCTGGGAAGTGGGCAGCAGTGTGGCAGCAGCTGCAGAAGCAGAGACGCCCACCCAGGTGCAACAGCTGCCACTAGCCTCTCAGGGTCACCCCTTCTTTTGTCTTCCTCCTAGACTCATTCTCTTCCCTTTTTTTCTTCCAGTCCTTTTAACCAGTGAATCTATTCCCTTGTTTGAAATAGTGAATACTGTAGTTCTAACAGTTCTTCAAAAATTGATTAAAATCTGAATTCAATGGTGCTTTTACGTCAATGTCTTTGAGAAGCTTATCCTCCTCGGCATGATTTGAGAAAGGACTCCACGCTCTTATCACCAGCAGAACTCATGAGATAGTGACTTCTCTAGGGTGATGGGTAATGCATTAGTTACCTACAGTTTTTAATTAATGAAGGGAACTCTAGCATGAAAAACTCAAAGGCAACTGTCTTTGCTGTATCAGGAACCACCACTGTTCCCCTAGAGCACCCTGATTTCAATGCAGCCAGGTAGGAGCACTCCACTGGTACCATGTAGGCACAATTACCCTAATAGGCAACGAGGACACAGGGGCAATCAGAACACTTCATGATGCGGACTCTTTGGGTACAAGTAATTCATCATAGTGTTTCTAGGTTTTAAATAGATTGGCAATCTGCCTATAGATTATTTGATCTATACGAGTTTTAAAACTCTAGGTCCGATGAGTAGAAAACTTGAGGAATTGAGGCCTTTTCACCCTCTCGGGCTTAAGCCAATTCAAAGCCCCACAGACCTTGATTAAAGTGAGATTCAGGCCCTGGTGAGAAGGGGCCCTGCTGTATTCCCGTAAAGTGCATTTTTCTGTAAACTTTCTCCCAAAAAATGTTCTGTAGCCATTTACCATAGTGACCAATCTTTGGAAAAGGGAGTAACTGATCATCTGGAGCTAGACATACCTCTGAGTAAATCCTGATCTCTGGCTACACAAAACCCTTCTATCGTCCACCTAACCTGACAGGCTTGCACAAGGTCAAATTGTAAACAGAGCTTTTGCGTGCTCATCTCAAAGTGGATCTTTAGATTACCTATGATTATTTTCCTAGTTCTTCGTTGAATAATTGCAACAGATGTTTTAAGCAGATGACAAAATCCTCCATTTGCTTCCTGATCAACAGAATGACAACTATTGTCCTAAGAAAGACTCACGAGAATCCCCACACCTGCCCATACCTATAAGAACAGTAAAAGAAATATAATTCTGTATCCATGGGAGAATTCCACCAATAAGTGCTGCCTTCAAACATTTGAAAGCAGAGCTCTTGCCGCCTGCTTTATAAACATGTGTGCAGAAGGTGAATGAGTCTTGGAGAGTATCACTAACATAATCAAGTGATGATTCTGATTTTAGTCACTATTTAAAAAGTCACCTATTTACTGCAGCAAATCAACACAACAAATGCTTGAGTAGATCAGTTATCAGAAAGCCTCTACAAGTACTTCAGTTTACACTGGTACAGCAGCACACCTTCTCTGACTTACCTCTAGGCTGGTGGTGGCGAACCTACGGCATGCCTGTCACACCGGCCTGTTTGTATCATTGAAAACTCTAAAAGGTTCGCCATCGCCACTCTAGGCTGTCAACTTTGCAGCTTTCCATTATAATCTAAGCCTGGGGACCCTGATTGTTTTGATGTCCCGTAGAGCACCCCACATGGTGTCACCTTGCTCTTTCACATTTCAGGGCCCTTGTAATCACGTTGGGCATACCCGCATAATTCAGGATGACACTTTATGTTAAGGTGAGCTGATTGTTAACCTTTATTTCATCTGCTACTCTTCACTTCCATTTACACACGTAGAAAGTAATGTATTCACTTGTTCTGGGGATTAGTAGTAGAACATCTTTGGGGGTCAAATATGCTGATGCAATAGCCCCTGCTGACCTAGGACAACCAATGACTCAAGTATTATACCCTGCAAGACTGAGGCGCTGTCAAGCTTTGGCTAGATAACCAATATATGATGCTAATGCTGCCATGAACATAAATGAAGGCTAATGGGACAGTGATGGGATTGGTAGTGTCCCTGCTACTGCACATAATAATCCTCCTACCCTGGATTTTTGCCACATTCCCTTAACGATGGGCTCTGTTTACCATGCAGACCTCTATGCCCAGAAGATGAATATTTCCAAAAAGTGACGCCAATGGTTCAGATGAACTGAAAACTGAACAGCCATCGAGGTATTTCAGGCTTCTCATGTCACAAGATAAAATGAAAAAAAGGGTAGCTAATTATCAAAAGGAAATTGTACTTTCCATCCCTCAGTTAAATCAAGCACTAGGTTTGGGACCCCTGTAATTTCCTAATACTTCTCTAACTACTTCCATTCCAGTAGAAAGGCTTAAAAGAAGAAAATAGCAACCAAAAGTAGAGCAAGAATAAGGAGGAGGAGAATTATTAGTAATTCAGGCTCCTAAGGAATGAAAGTTTGAAAATTTGACTAGAAGAGAAACTGGCTGAGAACAAAGAAGAAAAATGAAATGATGATGGGTGAAAAAAAGTTTTATATATATATCAACACGTCATTGTGACAAGTTACAGAAATGAGGATAGTATCAATTATAAATGCTTTTATCCTTAGATATACAGATAGATGAGAGAGAGAATAATTTTACTTTCTTTTTCTAACCCCATTTTCTTTTCAAGAGTTTTGTGATAGCTAACTTTATAATTCATCTTGTAAAATATGGAATATAATTCATCTTGTAAAATAAAGAATTATTCATAAAATTAGATAAAGGAATAACATGAGTGTTTATCAAAAAGACACATCCATTGTATTCAGTAGAAGTAGAATTCTGTACACAAATGAAATCCGACTAGAAAGAACAGAATGGATCCAACATATCCAAAATGGCGAACTTGTCAGTCATTTGAGTCCTTGCTGTCCACCTTATTCCCATTTTTTCTTTGCTAGGTGTTAATCTTGGAGGCTGCAAACTTTACCTTCCTGTCCAGCTGGCCACTGGACCCCAATTAAATATGACCAATGTGAAGAATGTAACAGAAGGACAGAGAGAGCGGTAATTCTTACCATCTCCATTTGCAGTATCTGTAGCACATAATGATAACACTTCGGTGGAGGTTCCAGGCCCATCTGACGAAGCCAAGATTTCTAGACATCTCCAGCAAATTTCTAGGAGAATTTCTAACAGAGACGCGGTGTGTACAGACAGACACATGGAATATGGAAAGTAACACTAGCTGCTTCTAATCTCTGAGCAGCATCTTTTATGTTGTTTTATTTTCCAGTTCCTTTCTTTCTCTCTTTTAATATTCCAGGTTCTCCAACCCATGTGTATAAATTCTCTGTATTAAACTATCTGTCTGTGTAATACCTGCACAGGCTTTTGATTACTAGATTAAACCCCAACTGATTTTCTCCTATAATTTTTGGCAAACTCACACCCTTCTTCAGTATCATTTTAAAAATTAAAAGCCAGACAGCCACATTTTTCTGGCAAGACCTGATTTTGGCTCTTAAGATCACAGAGCTGTGGAAAAAGCCAAAGATAAAGTTCTTTATTCCCCTAGGACTTTCCTTGTAAGAAAGGACTGTGTATTTCAACTTTGCCCAGGATTCTTTTTTCTGGACCCTCGCTGTCTCTTTACTTTCAAAACCTTTTTTTCTACCATTTTTTAAACTGATTCATAAAAATTGTATATATTTATGGTGTACAATGTGATGTTTTGATATATGTATATATGATGCAAGATTCAAATTAAAATAAATTTAAATCTGCAAATATTTACCATTTTTTTTACGATGACAATATTGAAAAATCCTTTCTTTATCTTTGTTTTTACTCAGTATCTATAGTCACCCTGCTGTGCAATAGAATACCGGAACATCTTTCTCCTAACTACCTGCCACTTAGTACCTAGTAATCAACCTTTCTCTCTCCTCCCTCCCTCCCCCTCTCTTAATCTCACCAGCCCCTGGTAACCATCATTCTACTCTTAACTTCTGTGAGATCAAGTTTCTTAGATTCCACTTATGGCTGAAATCATACAATACTCGTCTTTCTGGGTCTGATTTATTTTACTTAACGATCTATGTTGTCATCTCTTACAGCTAAATATGACAATATTCCATTGTGTTTGTACACCTTTTCTTGACTACTTTCTCTGCATTTCGTTCATTTTACACTAATCTTTTCCCCTAAATTCAAAAGTAATAAATATTAGTTGCAGAAAACACTAAAAGCAAAGAAAAAGAACCCTACCCTCAATCCCAACTCTTCAAAGATTTCCATGTGTCATATTAGGTGGCCATCCATGTAGCTGTATCTAAAGCAGGCCATGCTGAGTAGGAGAGAGGACAGTGGGCTCTGTTTAAGCCTCAGTTGTATGGCCTCAGAGAAATTAACTTCTCTAAGACTCAATTACTCTACCTATGTAGTAGGGCTAATCAACAATCCTATCTGATAAAGTTGCTGTAAATAAAGAAGATAATGGATACAAAATAATTATCATACGGTGTGGCAGGTGCCATTAAATATTTTCAGCATCATTTTAATGGCTACATAGTATTCTATGTCATTGGATAGTAGCAAGATCCCTATTGTTGGTTACTTGTATCTTTTGCTTAATTAAATAAAGCTTAGTTATGATAACCTTTACTGCTATGGCTACATTGCTACATATACAAATTTATTAGTTCGTCAGGCTAAATATCTCTTTTTTGTTAATTATCATTCCTTCCAGGAAATTATGCTATTAAAGATTTAGTATGTGTAAAGAGCTTCATATTTTAAACAGCCAGGCACTAAGCGTTAGTCATGCATTTTCCTCTATCTTTTAATGGGAATAAAATTTGGACAATATTTTTTCCCAAAGCTACATCAGTATCCCATTTTCTAACCATTTTGATGTCTGGAAATGACTTCCCCATAGTGTTTCCACATGAAGGATACCTACATTCAGTAATAATCTTTTGGTTTACAACTTTTCTCTCCTTTTTAAAAATCTGTAATTCCATTGTTTCCAGTATTGAGTTGAATTAAAAGTATGCAATCCACCTGACTGTTTAACTTTTTTTGAGGGGGTGGGCAGTGCTAATCTGCCTTTGTCCTGGAAGACAAATGCAAAAATGTTACAGGTCATTTGCAAAACAAAAAAAAAGAAATACAAAAGAAAGTACATAAATCAAACTCCAATAAGTAAGCCAAAACAATACGAACGAAACAGCATACATTCAATTTGGCTAGCAAGTTACCAAATATTCAAATAAAATAACATAATTCTTTGGCAAATATTTGGAGAAGTTTACATTCTCATTTCTAATCAGACAAATGCAAACTGGTATGGTTCACTTAGGTTATGCTTTGGCAATTTTTATATCACTTAACTATGAAGCTTTACTTTTAGACATCTGTACTAAAAAAAGAATTACAGATCTGTAAAAATATTTTGGTATAATAATATTTACCATAAGATTCATTACAATAAAAAGTTGACAAACTACATAAATAATAAAATGAGATTTAGTATAAAAATTATAATACAGTTATTCACTAGATTGATGTGGAACCATTAAAATGTAGAAGTGAATATGCTATTGTGCATAGATGTCTCTGAAGTACTGTAAAGTGAGAAAAGCAGTTTCCAAAGAGAAAAATGTGTATTATTCCATTTTGGTAAGGAAAGGGGAGCAACTTTGTATGGTTGAGTGGATTTCCAACATGCAAAAAAAATTACCTCAGGGGTGTGGGAACAGGAGGTTGTGATGGTCTGAAGGTGTACCCCCCAGCAAATGTATATGTTGAAACTTAATTACCAGTGTGATAGTGTTAAGAGGTAGGTTTTTAGGAAGTGATTAAATGATGAGGACAGTTCCCTCAGGAACGAGGTTAGTGACCTCATAAAAGAGGTGAAAGGGAGCTCTTTGTGCCTTCCCCCACGTGAGGACACAGCAACAAGGCACCATCTACAGGGCAGTCAGCAGCCCTCACCAGATGCCCAGTCTCCTGCTGTCTTGATCTTGGCCTTCTCGATCTCCAAGACTGTGAGAAATAAATGCCTGTCATTTATAAATGGCCCAGCCATTTTTTTTTACAGTGGCAGGGATAGACAAAGATGGAGGCTTTTGTTTTACTTTGTAAGTTCTTATTTTTCTGACGTTAGTCTACAATACTTCTACAATTCAAAAATAAAATGGATGTTATAGGGAGCTATATTTATTTATAATTCATATAGCAGGATTCTTTCTCCTTTACTGTATCTTTGCTTTACCTATAAGACTTCATTTCCTTAAAAAAAAATATATGTACTCTTAAAACAAAGTACACTCATAAATTATTTCAAACCTGGGAGCACTACATATCTGACAATTTATACCTTGATACATTGTCTCCCTAGAACTAAAATATGTATACAACTATATTGAAGGGACAGCACTATATAAAGAAGGCAACAGGGTAGCTGTATTCTCTTATCTTCACAAATGTAATTACAGTCACAACATGGACATTATCTGAGTTTCAATTGCTACCCCATACCTTGATATCACAAATTAAAATTATTCTCTCAAGAAATAACCACTAGATCATTTTCACTGTATTTTCACGAAGACAATTTATCCAAATCTTTTAAATAAAAAGATATTAAAATAAACAAAACAGTAGCAGAGCAAAGATGAAAGTGAAAAATTGCACTTCAGAGTGAAGAGAAGCGAGGCAGGAGACTGAAGTAAAAAAGTATGAGAATTTACTTTGATCTTTGGCAAAAAGTCAATATTTGATGAAACTTTGTGTATCTTCTGACAGAATCTAAATTATATAAAGTATTTCTCTAGGTTAGAAGTCTAAATCAATTCGTATTCCCACTTTTTATCAAACACTTTAAGGATCTGTATGCTAGTTTATCCAATTTTAATAATGCAAGAATCCCACAATCACACTGAGGGGTAATTGTTTCATTCCAAGCCAACACTATTAATTTTTCAGCAGCCATTATTGCTCTAATGAGCCATTTCTTATCATGTTCAGATACTCTGGATACAGTATTCCTATAACTTACGGTAACATTTTAAATATTGGCCAGGTAACCCAGTCAACCAAAATGAAGTATAACATCTCATACTTTTTGTTCTGTGTGTTTTCTCAATATATGATAATGTCTAGACCAAGTAAAGTCCATGATTGAGGAAATTACACAGATATCTCAGCCCCCTAAAGATAATATCAAATGTTGAACTTTTTAATCCCTCTCCTTTCTCCCTATGGTGAAATCACGCATAAAAATAAGCAATAAAAATATAACAAACAATGGATTTGTCTTATGTTTGCTTTAAAGATTAGAAATTCAACTATAGCAAAAAGAGTCCTGAATTTCCAGACAAAATGGTAGTTTTATCATGATTTTTTTAACCCTGACTCCATCTAAGAAGCTTACTGAAATAACAGAAATATATATGCATACATATAGACACATACATGCGTGCGTGTACATGTATATGTATATTTAATTGGAAACATCCTTAAATTAGTGTTGCTATTCAGGAAACAAGTCAACCTAAGGTAACAGCTACTTACAGGTGCCTTTCCTGAGATAGTATCCACATCCCACAAGAAATAAGAAAAAACTGCCCCAAACATCCTTAATTTGAACAATCAAACTTGGAGGTCAGAAGAGGCCATGAGACCAAGGAGGAGCAATTCTTTTAAAACTCACAAACACTCCCACAGAATCTATGTAAATAGGACAAAAAAAAAAACAACTTATTGAAGCAAATATCATAAGAGCAGCCTTGAGCATCTCCCCAACGCTATGCTCCAGAATACAATGCTGCAAAACTTTTTTAGAAAATACTCTTTATCTTGCCTAGTCATCCTTTAAGTGATGGCTCCTCTCACTGTATTATTTACCCTTGTTCTGGAGGTGTCCGCTGATGTGACAAGGTAAAGGGTCTGGGTGATCCTCGGTTTGCATTTTAGCTCAGAACTATAAAAATGACAGCAAGAGCTGAACCTCTGCAAAGAAATCATTGTTCTATGACCTTCAGAGTTTTTGTCGGGACATTAAAAACTAGTTATTGTCAATAATAAATTTATATGGTAATTAAAATAGAAAAAACACATTTATTTGGTATACTATCATGTGAAATAAAAGAGTTAGGAAACAAAGTGTTTTATGTCATTGTAAAACTCTTACCAAGAGTAGTTTAAACAGCACTTGCCTTTTTCTCAAGCTACAACTTAATATAGGAAGTGAGTGGCTTCTCTGGGCTTTGGTGAATTATGTAAATATAGATCCTCTTCCAATATTTTATCCTTTGCACTCTCAACGTGATGAAATATCTCTGAGTGTCCCTTTAATGTGAAGTTTTTTTCTTGGTGTCACTTTCTGTTATCGTCATCCTTTTCTTGTCAACCACTCTCCTCATTTGTGTCCGTAAGTTGGGCTTTACTAAATTATTCTGACTACATATCTAGAGTTACCGAGAAACCAGCATCGTCAACATTCTCATAATCACGTAATTCTGTAATTCTACTCGTCTTGGATTTACATTTTCTCTCCAGTATTATGACTTTTGTGTTCTTTCACTACCTCTCCATCTTTGTTGTACGATTCTCTTTCTCAGTTATTCCACCATAAGCTTTGCGGCCTGTGCAGAAACAAAGTAACAGGCGTAATGCCAAATCACTGGCACCCACTGAAAGACTTGATGTGATTGGTCACTGATCGCGATGTGCATTTGTTATTAGGTAATGATTTGCGAACTGAAAAGCCAGCAGAAAAGTTTATATTTTATGTAATTACCATTAACAAACACCTCCAGGTAACTAAAATTTGAACTTTGATGTTTGAAGACTGATGTTACTTAGCTAAACCCAAATGTACACATATTGAAGCCAGACCAAGCAAGATCTGCCTGTATATTTTAATTTTTAAATTATTATTTGCAGATGTTATCATGTAAAATTACATGACAATGAAATGAAAATTCATGCAAATTTAAAATCTTTATGAAGGTATAAGAAAATTTTGCAGAAATTAGTAACAGTCTTAAAACACCCACTTTTAAAATTTAAGAGTAGAGGCAGAGTGAGGCAATGCCTGTGTTAGACCCTCCACAGATCATATCCTCAGAGATACCAATTTTAACAGCTATTCATGCAACAAACAATCTTGACAAGAACTAGTGAAGCCAAGTGAGAAACCTCTTTAGTCTTAATATAATAATAAGAACAGATACATTAACGAAGGCAAAAAGGAAAAAGCTGCCCTTCTCTCCCTTCCTCCAACTCTAAGCAGCATGATGAGGACAGAGATACTTTCTGCTTGGGGAAGAGAGAGGGAAATGAGTTAAAGCCTTAGACCTGAAATCCAGTATCCTGTTTGCCATAGTAAAACCCACTGTTGGACAGAGCTTCAGACTAGCACACAACATGCTTCAAATTTCTAGGATGAGCAGACCAAGCCTGACTAGAACAAATATCTAATTCTTCAATGAAATATGTATTCACCCAACATGTTAAATAAGTCACCACTTATTAAAAAACAGACAGAAATAAGTAATTAATTTCCAAAAAGAAAAACTGTAATGCATTAAACACTTACTATTTTTATATATTTTATTTACGATATATTTTAAATTTCAAGCTCATTATAGTGGAGAGTGCCCAAAACAGGAATAGAGGGAAGAAATCATTAGAATAAGAGGAATAGAAAAATAGAAACACTAGAAAGAACAGGCACAGATCCAAATATTTGTAGGTGGTTACACATGATAAAGGCTTCCAGCTGATCAGTAAGAGAAAAATTGAATATTCAATAAACAATGGGTGGTAAGACTGAGACCTTAAGAATTTGTGAAAAAATTATTATATTCCTATCCCCTATCATATGCTGGATTAAAATCCAGTGGTATTATACATATAATCAGAAAACAGTCATTTAGCTTTTTAAAAATTTTATTTTAATGGTATATTTTATATACACACAGTGAAAACACTCATCATAGGGAATATGTACCAGTACATGATATATCTTACTGCATCTTTTTTTCCATTTCCCTCTCCTCCCTTCAGCCCCTCCTCTCTCCTTATTTACAAAAGCTTTGTTTCCATTTTTTTCTTCTATTCTTTTTTCTCTTGTCCTTCTGTTCCTTTCCCCCTCCCCCTCCCTTGTTTCCCTTCCCACTTGAACAATATCATCCCTTTCCCAATATAATACATTTTAGTCCTTATTTGCACTTTCCATTTTCACACTGCAGAAACAATGCAGTATTTAAACATGTGTGTCCGATTTATTTCACTTAGGAGTATGGTCTCGAGATGCATCCATTTACCTAGAAATGTCTCAAGCTTATCGTTCTTTTGCAGGGGTTGCTGGGGATCAAACTCATGGCCTTCTGCTTGCCAGGCAAGCGCTCTACCACTCAAGCTAAATCCTCCAAGTTTATTGTTCTTTATGGCTAAATCCTCCAAGTTTATCATTCTTTATTTTATTGTATAAATAAACCACATTTTCTTTATCTGTCCATTGTTGATGGACATTTGGGCTGTTTCTAAGATTCAGCTATTACAAACTGTGCTGCCATAAATATGGGTGTGCATATATCACTGTGGTATGATGCTTTCAAGTCTTTTGGGAAAATATCCCCAAAAAAGGGAATAGCTGGGTGAAACAGAACCTCTAGTCCTAGTTTTCTGAGGAATCGCCACACTGATTTCCATCGTGGTTACACCAGTCTACACTCCCACCAACAGTGGAGAAGAGTTTCTTTTTCACCACAGCCCCTCCAGCATTTGTTATTGGCTGATTTATTGATAGCAGCCATTCTTTCTGAAGTGAGATGGAATCTCAGCATTGTTTTAATCTGCGTCTCTTGAATGACCAGTGGTGTCAAACATTTTTTCATGTTTATTTGCTGTTTCTACTTCTTCATCTGAGAAGTGTCTATTCATTTCAGCTGCCCATTTTTGGATTGGGTATTTAAATTTTGGGGGTCTGATATTTTTTGAGGTCTTTTTATATTCAAAATATCAGTCTGCTGTGATTCTGATGGGCTTTCCTTCATATGTTGTTTGTTTCTTTTCTCCAACAGCTTTTAATATTCTGTTCTTGTGTTGAAATTCTGGAATCTTGACTATTATATGGCTTGGGATAGATTTTGTTGATCATAGCTAACTGGAGTTCTATATGTCTCACTCGTTTGTATGTCAAGTTCTTTTTCCATACTTGGGAAGTTTTCTACCATTACTTCTGTGAACAGGTTTTTTATGCCATTTATACTATCTTCTGCTTTTTCATTGACTTCCATCACTTATCTTACTCTTCTTTGTGTCATCTAGCCCCTGTTGGATTGATTTTTCATGGTCCCTTACCATTTCGAAGAACTGTTTCTTTTCACAATCTTATCTTCCATATCTGAAATTCTGTTTTCACATAGTTTCATTGTGCTGCCTATACTTTCAATGATGGAGTTTTTAATCTTCTGGACATATGTTTGAACCTGTTTCATGGATTCCATTTCTTTCCTATGCTGGGCATTAATGGTTTCCATCATTTTCCTAAGGTCCTCTATTTTTTATCTGTATCTGCTCTAGAGTCACTAATTATGTCTTTTATTCTGGAAATAATTTCTGTTTTGATTTTTTTCTAGAGCCTTATTCAGCTGCTTTGTTGCTCCCACTGTTACTGCTTCCAGGATTCCAGGTGGGTGAGTTTCAAATTATTCCACTTTGTTACCCACTGGGTTTGCCTTTGGGGAGCTGGAGGTCTGTGGTTGCATCTTGTTTATGTGCCTTCTCATTTTCTATTTTTTCTTTTTTAGTTTAATTCTCAAGTTAATGCTTATGAATTGCCTACAGCAGGTAGCTTTATTGTTAGTATCGAGAATCCTTTGGAATTGACTACTTCCTCAGAGATGTCTTCCAGGTGTAGCTGGTTTTGAGGTTCTGGGTCTGTTGCAAGATCCTACCTCTTCAATGTATTGGGGCTGAGAAGTTGCTGTCTATTTGGTTAGCGCCTGGTTCTTTGATCCTGGCCTATAGTGTTGTTTATGGCCCTCTGCCAATCTCAGTCTTGGCATACAAGGAAGAACTGATAAGAACAATTCTGTCACCTTGGCTGAAGTAGTACAATCAGCAGCAACAATAGCATCAAACACAGCCTAGAAAATGACAAACTGGTAATTATCAATCTACCTCCTTTAATTGCATGAATTAAATTTGTGATTATATAACAATTTCTAAAATAAACCAGAAACATATATACAGTAAGTATGCTTTCAATATGGCAATTTTACCTTCAGGGGAGAAAATTCAAAAGGGATTTGGGGAAAAAAATAGAGAAACAGAAGAAGAGAAATAGATCAGAAACAAGTTGGAAGACAAGAGAATATTATGCAAACTTTGGGAAACTAGCAAAATACACAGGAGGGAAAGAGAGAAGGAAGAAATAAAAACAAGGACAGAACAAAATAATAACAAAAAATATAGAAACAATTTCACTTTCATATAAAAACGAGAAAAAAGAGAAGAGGGGAAAAGAAAAAAAGCAACAGCAACAATGAAGAAAAGAAGCAAAAAAAAAAAAAAATGTCTGCTTCCAGGTGTGTCTCTGCTTTCACTGACAGACAGAATAGGCAGGTCCAGGTCCTTGTTGATTAATCCCAGTGGTAGATTTATGGCAGGGCAGTGGGTGTTCCCAGCTGGGTTCAATAGCAAGGCTTCACCAATTCCACTAAAGTTCAGCTTGGTCTCTGGCTGTGGGGTTGGAACCTGATTTATTCAGCTAGAGACACACTGTGTGTCTCCCACTGGTTTGGACTCACTTCCCTGCCAGGTTGTACTTGGCTTCCTGCCTTCCTGCCAACTTGAACTTGAACTCTGCTCTGCTTTGCCCCACCTTGCCCTGGCACCAAAAGCCACTGGCAGCTTTTCTTAGTTCTGAGCTTTGTCCCTTTCCAAGACGGCAATCAGCTAATTGCCCTCCTCTGGGGGATGTCTGAAATCAGGTAACTCACCAGCTATGCAGTCTTCTGTGTCCACAGCTCTGCTCCACTTGTGTGTCTTTTTGTGGAGGCTTCTAGGGTCACCAGTAGTCACCATGTGTCTGCAGGCTCAAGCCGCATCACCTGCACTAAGAGCTCGGGCCATGAGCCAGGACCACAGCCAAGACCGCGAGCTGGGGCCATGGGAGAAAGCGCCGTCCATCCACTACCCACTTTTTCTGCACTGTGGTCTCTTCTTCTGCTCTCCCCGTGGGCTTCAATTCTCACTTCAGATCCCTGTTGCATCCTGGAACACACTTTCCTCCTTCTTCTTGTCTCTATGTTGCTATATTCCAGTGTCTGGACAACGAATCTCAGAGAGACTTTTTCTGGTCTGCTCACTGGTCAGCCATCTTCCCAGAAGTCAAAAACAGAAAACAAAACTTTAAAGATACCTACAGAGGGCTGAGGATGTAACTTAGAAGTGGAGCACCTGCTTGGCACACATGAAATCTGGGGTTCAAAGCTCAGTACCACCAAACAGAAAACATTGAAAAAACGTAAATGTATATCTCTTTTCTGGGTGAATGGGAGAAGAACATACAGAAAAGTATATATATATAGTACATATATAAAAGTATATATATATATATTTGACTGTTTCACAGCAAATAATTGCATTTTTGCCCTAAACCATTATGTAAAAGACAAGTGGGAAAAAAGGAGAAAAATATGCAAGTTTTCTGAGAGACATCTTACTAGTCCTTTAAAGGCAATATGAGAAAAATAAAACACTCCAATTGGAAAAATGATCAATAGATGGGAAAAAAAGAAGCAACAAGATATGTCATGTACAGGTACAAATCCTCTATGATGAATGTTATCACTATGTACATCTAAAATGTACCGTTAAAATAAAATAAAATTTTAAAAAAATTTTAAAAAGACAATATACTTAAGGAAAAATTTAAATTTTGCCAGCAAACATTTTTAAATAGTCTATTAACTAATACAGTTATCTAAATGAGAATTAACTATCTTTGTTCTTGTCCAACAAAATGTGATTATTCTAAAATACATGGTTCATTCTCTCCCTTCTGCCTTGATAGTTCTTCCTTGGAGTCAGGTGACCACACGATGAATTCCCTGAAACTATGAAATTAAACCTATCCTCCTTTAAGTTGTGAGTTTCAGCTACTGTGTCTCAGCAATGGGAAAGCTGACCAATACATAAGATTGGTGGTGTCATTGCTACGACTATACCTAACCAAGTAGTTGAGAAGCTTTTGGAACAGGTTTGCAGGAAGAGTTTGGGAAGCTTTTGGAGAAACATGCTAGAGAAGCCCTAGAATGCTGTAAGCAGAGTCTGATGGGCAATCCCAGTTAGTGATGTCCAGAAAGCTGACAGGAATGTGGACAGTAAAGCCCAGGCTCAGTAGCTTCAGCTGGGAACAGGAATTCATAGGCAATTAGACTAGAGACCACATATGGTACACTGTGGCAAAGAATTTCTCTAAATTTCTCTAAATCCTCTGACTGTTCAGGAGACTTGAACTAAACTAGCAGACCAATTAATTTGATGGAAGCAGACACACACACAAGCTGTAGCTTGAGTCATCGCTAGCTACTTTCAACCAAATTTATAGTAAGAATCGGGGGCAAAACACAGAGGAAAAAAAAATTGAAAAAACTTAAATTTTGGCTCAGAAGAAACCATGCAGAAAGTTGGGGCCAAAGAATATGTGACTGATGAAAAGATTAGCAAAACCAAAATGTAAACAAATACTTTGTACAGGAAGAAGAAAGACATCTTGAGAGCATCTCAGGAATCAGCAAGACTCTACCATTGCAGCCTCAAAGGCCTAAAAGTATAAACTTTTCATTTGAGAAGAAAGTCCCTGGGACCCCTGCTAGAAAGGACCACTGAAGGAATTAGGTCTCCAGGATTCTTTTCAACATACTCAGTCATCTGGGCACTCAGAAGCTGCTGCTGCCATCTACCAAGGGGGCCTGGCTAATGTCCACACTGGAGGCAGACCTTGGTGTTGTCCATATGATGCTGGTTTCATTTGCATGAAGAATGCAAGAATTGTGGAGTCAGGGGCACGTCCATCTGGATTTCAAAGGAAGCCCTGGAGACTAGGCAGTGAGCACTGAGAAGGCAGTATGTAAAGCTATAGGAATAAAGCCAAAGATGCTGTGAAGACTCTGTGATATCAGACATGCCAGGAACATATCTCTGCTGAGGGAAGCTGTAGGCTGTGAGTGGAACAAGCCCAAGACAGAGGCCACGTGGCCCCAAACCAGCAAAGCCACAGGGGTGGGGTCACTCAAGGCTTTTGGAACTCACATTTCATCACCACATGCCCCAGATGCTAGATATGTAACTACACAACTTAATGTTTACCCTTCTGGGTTTTGGTCTTGCTTTAACCTGATACTTTTTTATTCCCCTATTCTCCCCTCCTTTAGAATGAGAATGTTTATCCTATACAATTGTACCCTGGGAATGTGTAACTTCTTTTACAAAAATTCACAACTAAGAACAGAATTTGGCTTTTGAAAAATAACTATTAAGACTTTGGGAAAGGGATCATCGCTTCTTCTGTTATATGCAGGATAGTGAAGACACACAGGGCAGAACTGTTATTGTATTGATTTGGAGATTAAGTGTGGTTTAAGGAGATATGTTTGGGTGTCAAGTTGACAAGGGTTAGAATATGATACCGAAGCTTAATTGTGTCACCTTGATTTGCTTGGAAGTCACGAAAGAGATTGATGAAGCACACTTCTGGGTGTGTCTCAGTGGATCATGGTGGTGTGACCTTGGGTACTATAGGTGTTCCCTTTCTCCTTCTCCTCTGGAACTGTTCCCTGTTCTGCTTCCCAACTTCCATGAAATAAACAGCTTTGCTCTGCCATGCCCTTCTCCCATGATGTTTCTCTCTTGCAGCCAGGTGATCATGAACTGAATCTCCTGAAACCATGAGCCAAATTAAACCTTGGCTCCTGCATCCTCTTTTTTATACTTTGTTTAGTGGTTTCCATGACACCATGCCCTCCATTTCCTTCCTGCTAATATAGTGACTTACTTAAGCTATTGGAAATTTCTCCAGTAATCCACCTTTCTCCATTCTCTTACTCGATAATTTGAGCTAGTATCCCGCTTTAAAGTCATTAATGTAAAAAAAGTCATTAATGTGCTAATAACTCCCAAATTTATTCTTTTATCCCAATTCTCTCCTCTAAGCTCTACAGTCATTAGCAAAACTGCATGCTTGACATTCTACTTGGCTGTGTCACAAGCCTATCAAAGCTAACTTATCAAAATTCTTCCCATGCTCAAATTTCGACACACATTTTCCCTTTAAACCTTTTGTCTCCACTTCTGGCCACATGACAGCAAACAAACCCAGTTATGCAACCCAGAAGATTTGGAGGAAGTTTGGAATCCTGTATTCACTCACTCCAATTAGCCACGATGTCTTGATCATTTATTTCCCAAAATAAATCATGCCTTTTTCTTTGTCTTCACTGCCACTCTAGCCTATCATGTCTCTTCTGGATCACTGCAATAACTTCCTAACTATTTAAGATTGAGCACCACCCTGCCCCAATCTGGGGCTGAACTATGCCAGTCTTGACGGCAAAGTTTTGTACCTTCACTGGCTGAGAAAAATGGACAAATAAAGATGAAAGTGAAGTTAAGTGCAGTGTGTGGGCCCCTCCTGCCCTCTGGAAAGTTTGGGCAGAGAGAGAAGGGGAGCCACAGACTGAAACAGCCAAATGGTTAACCTTGCCGGAATCTGTATTAAAAGAAAACATATTTTCCTTTTCATTACAGAGTGTAAAGAAGAGCTTTTGTTTCATTAGCACAAGCACATTCTTAACATACTCTTGAACATCATGGCTTTCTTTTACCATAACCTGCTTGAGCAACAAGAACAATTTGCCACCAATGCTTGCAATATTCATTTTGTAAACTATCCTTGACAAGCACTCCAAATTTCTACTGTACAGGGTGGCCACAGTCTCGGCTGACTGTACACCCAGACCGTACTTTGCTATAAGTCCCAAATATACACCATTTTCTGCAGGTGATAATGCATGCTCAACCCCATTAAGAGTAATAGTGTGAATGACCATAAGCCATTAATTTTGATGAGATCAGGTTTGTATCACCTCAAAGATTCAAAGGAAGCCACAGGAAACATTGAAGTATTCCCACTTTAGTTCCTTTAATGAATAAAAATGTTAAAGTAGTTACAGTCCACCTGACAGCCAGACACCACAAACCCAAGAAAAAGTTCACCCTGTCAGCAGCTACAAGAGAAAAGTGCCAAGGAATTATTGCATTAGCTCGGTAAGAGTTTAATAGCCAAAAGATGGGGCTAAAAGGTGCTGAACACACCAGGCAGAAATTACCCTGGAGTCCTGAAAAGGCTTTTTTTTAGGGTGAGCAATTTTATTTCTTAAGAATTCAGCAATACGGAACAAATTATTTGCTCAAGAATCTGCAGTCATCCTGGAAAAATATATCAGGATCCCAGAGCTCACTTAACCACATCACGGACAGTTATTTTCAAAATGAAGTGGGAAGAGAAGACATACACATTGTTCTCATAACTCATGGGTACATTTCTAACAGGAAATTTTGTTTTCAACTTTCATTACTCATTAATATTAAACTTAGGTGCCATCTTCTTTAGATATGTGTGATATTTGTGAACATCTAGTATATAATTTGGGGTGTCTGCACAAGCTTGCTTGAGTATGGGAAAGAGTTTCTGACCTGCCAAATGATGAGATTCACAGCTCTCTTCCCAAAGCAGTCAGGGGAGGGAGAAAGCAATGATTTTGCGTTTCTGACTTGCAAATATCTTGTAAAGGGAAAGTCATAATTCATAACCCCATATGTACAAAATGTTTCCAACGAGTTTCATTTTGGAGGTACAAGCAATGAATTTTCTGCTAAATACAGCAAATCCAGTCACTATATTTATAAAACAAAATGCATTTAAGTTCTGAATATGAAATCTACTCTCCAGTTACAGCAAATTCCAAATCAGGATTTAAAATATATGTAAGAGCAGCAACAGAAATGATCTGTAATTACTAAAGTCATTGTATTATTTGAGTCCCATTTCTTTTCCAGTGAATTCTGCTCTGGTATCGACTATGAAAATTAGGTAGAGATGGATCAATAAAAATATTCTTAATCATCATCTCAAACATTAGGTAGAGATAGATCAATAAACTATTTTTAATCATCACCTCAAATATTAAAGATGAAATTTCAGTATTTTTCATATAACAAATGCTGTATGCTGAGAAATAGTCCCTGATGATAGCCAGGTCCTCTTAGGTAGAAACCAAATATTACTTTATGTGCCAAAGTGAGTTTTCATATATGATTAAGGTAAAGGCCTTGAGAAGTTCAGATTCTCCTGGGTAATCCAGGTAGGACCTGATGTGATCTCAAGTGTCCTTAAAACAGGGAGCCAGAGACACTGCAGACACAGAAAAGGAGAGAGTGATATGACAGAGAAGCAGAAAGGAGGAATTAAAGAGGGAGGAAGGAACCAAGTGCCAAAAACTGCAGAAATGAATTTCCAAAAGCTGAGAAGGACAAGAAAATGAGTTCTCCTCTAGAACCTTCAAGAGCAGATTCTACCCACAAAAATCTTTGAATTCTAATTTCAGGTTCTGACTGCTGGAACTGTCAGAGAATAAATGTATATTGTTATAATATGCCAAGTCTCAGGCAATTTGTTTCAACAAATGTAGGGTAATACTTCCTGTGTTGTTTTTTTTTAATTGCTGGTTGGATAGATGATTTTGTTGGCCTGCTTTGTCTTTACCTTTGAGGATGTTCACACAAAGGAAACTGGCTTCCTGGACATTTGGATACCTGAAGATAGGGGAAATCTTCTCCCACTTATTACTCATACACTTTTTACTAAGAGATTAAAAAAAAAACTCTGATGAATAAGAGGATAAAACATGTACAGATAGACAAAGAAAAAAGGAGTGGGGTGCTCCTCCTGATTAACAATACTTTTAGTAGCCCCTTCAGGGTATTGGATCAAATTCTCCTGCACCATTGAGCTAGATGTGGTCATCCAATAGTCTAGAAATAGGTCATGCATTACTACTGTCTTACAGCCTTTAACAGCCAGTGTCATTTCCATCAGTGTTGAAATAGTAGAGACTCCAACAACTGGGTAGAGCTTTAAGTAAAGACAACATCCTTGTCAACAAATCTAAAGTTAACTTGATTGTGATCAAAAAAACTAAATTTCTGTTGCTTAAAGCCAATGGCATACTAGCATTATTGATTACCACAGCATAACCTAACCTGTTCTAGTTGTTAGAGATGGATGCGTGGATGGGTGAATAGATACATTAAATAGATGGATAGATAGATGCATAGATAGCTATAAATAGATAGATAGACAGGTAGACAGACAGACCTGTAGAGATCAAAACGGAATGATTGGAAGAGATAATGCTACTTCTGAAGAATATAGAACAGTGTTCCCTCTGTCGTATAATAAGTAGGAAGAAGTAATGAAAACTTTGAAAATAGAGTATATTATTCATAATTATATCTCTAGCACTTAGCACAATGCTTGGTACCTGTTGGACACTAAATTATTTAATAAAGGTTTGTAGAAAGATAGCAGAACGAGGTTCAGAGATTTGGTACAAACCAAAACTCAGAGTAAAACTTGAGATAATTGACACTTAGACAGCCGGGAAGATCAAATTTTATTTTTTAATTGTTGCTTTGTTCTTCTTTTGTGATCTGCTTTCACTGTACCATCTTGGTTTCCCTTGAGCTCCTGGGCTCAATCAGTACCCCTGCCTAAGTCTTCTGGGTAGCTGGGATTACAAGTATGCCAAAATGAACCCCTAAAGCAGATTTTTAAAATGTTCTGCTGCTTGATGGAACTGAGTTGCCCAGTCTCTTCCCAATATCCCTTGGATCTTTGAAAAGAAATTCTATAGCCCAAACTCACAAATCTGAAGCTTGAGTTATCAAGTAAAAGAACTGCTGATATTCTGCTGTTCTGCCTCATATTAATTTACCAGAGTGACAAATATTGTGGAGAACAGACTGGAAAAAAATAAGTAGTAATTGTACAAATATATAATAATTCTAAATTGTTTTAGAATCTAACTTTATGGCTCTTAAATTGACTGTTGATCTAAATAGGAAAGAGTATGGAGAATTTTTTGAAAAAATAATTTATTTTATAGTTATGAGAGAAGACAATAATGTGGTTTCTGGGCTTCCTAAGAGCAATTTTGCATTTAGAACTTCACACACCAACTCCATACAGAGAAAATAATGCCCAGGTGATTGTATGAATGGCTATGTGAGTAACTGAAAATCAGAGCATGACACAGGGAAAAGATGTTATTACACTTCTTTGGGTCCCATGTAAAAGACTATGCCTAGTTTAAAGAACAACAGGAGAATCCAAAAATAAAATTTGCAGAATAAGAAGGAACAGTGTTGCACAGAATTCAAGAAAAATAAAAACAAATCAAAACACACAAACAGAAAGTCAGAAGTCACTGTGGTTTTAAAAACTTCAGTTCAAAAAAGCAACAAACCTTATCTCAAAAGGTTGTTCATTTTAACATTCTGAATTTCCAAGAGAAAGACCTGGTTAGCCCGGTGGGGTATATCCAGCCCCCAGTCGATGATATTTCTGCAGCCATATGAGGCTTCATACCCGAAAATCTATGATTAATATGGCATCTTCTTGTGTTCTGAGGAAATTTTCAATCAAGGTAGAGTCACCAGGAAGTAACCACTATTTGAAACATCTACTCAAGAAAAAATAAAAATGGTGCATCAGAAAGAAATACCTAAATAACTATGATTTTGGTTTTGCTTTTATATAACAAGAAATCCAGTGAAGAATTAATTTCAGAGTCTAAAACTCTGCTGTTTTTCCCTTATTGTCATCAATTGGTTGCAGCATCTGTAGTTATCACATCTGTAATCTAGACAGGAAGAAGAAAGAAAGGGAAAGGGTGGTGCCTGTAACAAGAAAACACCCTTTCAACTGATCATTCTCACAAAAGAATGAAGTTGGTTCCTTACCTTACTCCATATGCAAAAACTAACTGAAAATTAATCAAAGACATAAATATAAGAGCTAGCACTATAAAACTCTTAGAAGAAAACATATGTTTAAATCTTAGTAACCTTGGATTAGCAACCATTTCTTAGACCTGACACTTAAATCAAAAGCAGACAAAAAGACGGGTAAGTTAGACCCCATCAAAATTAAGAGGGAGGAAGGAGCCATGAGCAAAAGAAAGCAAGAAATGAAGTTTTAAATTTTGATGGGATCTAAGAATTCCATCTACTTGGGCATGCTAGTTATTTCTCTAAGTTTTGATTTTTATCTTCTGCAAAATGGGAATAATAATAGTTCCCCATATATCTCATAAAGTTGTTGAGAGGTTTAAATGAGATCATGGATGTATAGTATCTGGCTAAGAAAAAATTAGCTATTTGCTATAATTCAGATCTTAGTTTCCCACAAAGGCCCATGTATTAAAGGATTGATGGCCAACTTGGGGTTCTATGGGGAGGTGGTAGAACCTCTAAGAGATGGAGCCTAATAGGAGAAACTAGTGTCATTGTAGGTGTGTCCTTGAGGGGAATATTGAGAATCCAGCCCCCTCTCTCCCTCTCTCCCTCCCTCTCTCTCTCTCTCTCTCTCCCCCTCTTTCTCTCCCCTGTCCCTGTGGTGGACAGAAAGCAGGTGTCCATCCTGAGGTGAGCCATTTCCTCCACCATGTGCTCCTGGCCATGATGTACTGTGCCACCACAAGCACCAAGGCAATAGGATTGAAACTATGCACCAAAATAAGCCTTCTCTCTTTTCAAGTTAATTTACCTCAGGATTTTGTCACAGTAGTGGGATGCTGACTAACACACCATTGTAATTGTGGTGGTAGCAGTAGTATTGTAATTGTGGTGTAGATATGTGTAACATCAATAGTAGAAGCAATCCAGGGGCACCAAACACAAACTTCACTGTCTTCATAATTTTGCCACAAATGAAATTAGATGCAATTCGAGAACCAGGCTAAAATCCAAACACCTTACAGCAGATGCAGTTCTAAATTTCATTCCAAAGGATGAAAATCAGTGCCTCATGTTGAGGGTTGGAAGTGTTTTGCCTGGTGGCAGAAGGCACTAAGCTTCTATTTCAGACAGGTGACACCAGGAAGAAATTTTAATCATCCCCCAAGGGGGTCTTCCTAAACCACCCAGGCTTCTGGTACTGGGAGAAGCACCACAGTTGTCAAGCTGACACTTTGCTGAGAAGGAAAGCCTAATAAAATAACATGGTGTGTGGGCATATCTGTACTTGTTTTTAATTTTAAAAGGATGAAAAATGCATGGCAGTTGGACTCACCCAGCCATAAATTATCCAGTATGGCATGTCAGTCGGGAAGGACAACAATGAGATATAAGAAGTTTGAGGACTAGGTAAACACCTGTCAAGGGCTGCCTGGCACATGGCTCAGATGCCACATACTTAAGGGGCACAGGGTGGCAGAGAGCTGTACGGCAGCATCCCAGCAACACCGTATGTCTCTCCCTAAGCAAACTCCCCCGGGATGCCAGAGACAAGCTGCAGTTGTGCCCCTGTGCAGAGAGTGACTAAAAACATTTCGATGTAAGTTCAATCCAATTCGCCTTCCTGCTTCACTCCTGCCCCTCCGCAGCCCACTCTCTGCCAGAAGAGAGGGGAATCTTTCTATCACCCACACCAGGTGGTGCCACACTCCACAGCTTTCTGTCACACAGAGTACAATATCCAAAATCTTTACCATGATCAGTGAGTCTCAACATTACCGGCTCATTAGCTCACATCACTTCTTGCTCCTCTGCCTCCCTCACTCTATTCCAGCCCACTGCCCACTTTTCCTTTCCTGGAACTTGCCAAGCACACACTCTCTCCAGACCTCTGCCTCTGTCGTGCTGGAATTCCTCCTTTCTCCCCAAAGTGTTTCTGTGGCTCACTCCTTATTGCACTTGAATCTCTTCTCAAGTGTCACTTCCTCAAAGAAATCTGCTACCCAACACATGGTATACTTACTTGCCATATTTCTTACCATAGACTCTAAATTCCATGAAGACAAGCGCCTTGTTCTATTTATGGGTGTGTCTCCAGTTCTTTGAACTGTGTCTGGCGTATAGTAGACACTCAATATTTGCTTAATTATTAAATAGTTTAATGAATGAATTTATTGAGCACATGTTACATATCAGGTAAATATGATCAACAACAGAATTCAATGCTGGAGGGAATTTGGTCCTCCCCATCAAGGACCTGAGAGTCTAGGTCTGAATGAGGAACAAGTAGCAACTGAACTTCCTGGAAAGGAAGCTGTACAAACTGAGATGTGCAGCCAATGTAAGGTGCACACTGAAATCTCAGGGCTTGGAATGAAAAAAATGTAACATATCTCAATAACTTTTATATGGACTATACTTCCAAATGATAATATCTTAGACATATCAGTTAAAAATACATTATGAAAATTAATTTTACCCGTTTCTAATTTTTTACTGTGACTACTAGAGAATTAAAAATTACATATTGGATTTGCACTTGGGACTTCATTATGTGTCTATTAGGCAGATGTGATCCAGAAGAAAAGTCAGGTAATAAATGAATTATTTCCAAATAGTATGGCGTAGGACAGAAGAATTAAAAATAATAACAGTTACTAACAGGTAATATCAGAGACCCAATAAGGAACAGTTTGTACGTCCTGGAGATTCAAAGCCTGGTAATGGAACTGATGTAGTAAGTGTGTTTTAAAGCAATGCTTCTCAAAATCTCTGTGCACACAAATCACCAGGGGATACTTTTAATGTTCAGGTTCTGATTTCACAGGAACGGGCCAAGAGTCTGATTTTCTTGCAAGACGCCCGGTAATGCCAATGTAGAGGCTTCATGGATCACATTTTGAGTAGAAAGGATTCAAAGGTCTGTGGAGAGTTGACCAGTAAAGAAGGATGGGAAGAAATTCAGGCCATTAGAAGCCTTACTCAAATCCGTCCCAGCATTTCTCTGCCAGATAAGGGAAGATCTGGTTCCTCAGCCACTAACGCTGCATTTTCAAGATCTCCCACTGCCAGAGGCTCCTACCCCTGCCATGAATGCCTGGGGAAAACAAATCAAAGAAAGTTCGTGTAAGAATTCATATAAAGTGTAATTGACTAAGATGTAACCAAGCAGCTGTGCGGGGTGAGAATCGCTTAAGTAAAGGCTGAAACCTGGACTTCCGGAGCCTCAGTCCCTACTCTATGACTCCACTCCATATGTCCTGCCCCTTTCCTTTACACCCACACTCTGGACTCAAGTTTCCAGGGGAAATGTGGAATTTAAGGAGGAGTTACTAGGTGGCTCACATAAGTGGTTTTCTTGCAACCCTTTTTGCTTCCCCTA
This sequence comes from Hystrix cristata, assembly GCA_004026905.1. Taxonomy (NCBI): domain Eukaryota; kingdom Metazoa; phylum Chordata; class Mammalia; order Rodentia; family Hystricidae; genus Hystrix; species Hystrix cristata. The sequence goes on from PVJO010000586.1 coordinate 148,342, forward strand.
TAAATAAAAGAATTCTGAAGCTTGTATTGAAAGAACACCCAGGCAGCCTGGAAATTTATGTAGGCTTGTCTCCATGGAGAGCATTCAGGGTTTCAGGCAGGCGCTTATGGTTCTATTATCACATATAATACATTTGGGACTCAGGATAACACAAGGTAAAGAAGCATATTTGAGAGATGGGTTTCAGGATGGAGGTTCAGGTGAGTTTGGGAGTTCGTGTGCCGGGGTGGGCTGCTGGTAGAACAGGTAGCATATAAAGTGAAAACAGAGATTAATGGAGGTGAGGGGTGAAGAACAGGTAATACCATGACACATTAAAGGGCATGAACTTTATTACAAAGACAAATGGGACCTAGCATAAAGTTTTGAATTGTAAAACCACAAGGCAAGGACTGATTAGAGAGGGACCACCCTGTCTGCAACGTGAAGGAAGGATTTAAGAGCAGCAGCACTGGATGTCAGACCACTGGACCAGTTAGCACACGCTATGTCATCCGGGAAACAGGGGATAAAGACCTGAAATAGGGGGACTTCAAGAAACCTTTAAGAGAATAAATTAACAGGTCTCAGAGATTCAAAGTCCAGAGGTGTGGAGAGAGAGAAATATAGGCTTTCGCTTCTTTTCACTCAGGTAAAAAAACATGGTGCAATGAAGAGAGACGGTATACACACACACAAACACACCCCACAGTACTCGGAAGAGAAGCCATGGGTGGAAATATAGACTTAAGAGTCATCATAACTAAGCGGACATTAAAATTACAAGAGTACATAACATTACCTACAGAGAGTGTGTAAGAAGAGGAAAGCCAAGAGACAAAGAGAAATGCTGAGGAGGAGAAGAAGGGTGGCTAGGACAATATGAGGTGCAAGCACAATCAAGAGGCGCTATTTTCAAGGAAAAAAGAAGGACTTCAAAGACCAGTGGTTGGGCACATGTGGCCCCCATAAAATAAGAATAGCAAAGCCCACTGGATCTGTTACTAAGGTTGCTGGTAACCTGTTAAGAATCTGATTCAGTGAACTCTTAGGGCAAGAAGTCCAATTACAGAAGATTGAAGAATAAATGGAAAATGCAGAAAGTAGAGAAAATAAATTTATTAATTTCAAGGAAGTATGGGGGAGAAAAGAGGGTAGAGTAGGACAGTGGCTAGGAAGACATGGTTCATGAAAGGGCTTGAAGGCTTTGGGATTGGGGTTTTTCCCCTTTATTTTTGGTTCTTTGTTTTAAAATATGGGAACAATTTTTCTATTTCATAATAGTTGAAATAATTTATACATTCTGGTGTTAGGGTCTGGTATCTTGGGGAAAACTTTTGATCCACAGTGATAACAAGCACAATACGCACACACATGCACACATATATGCACATATATTAAACTTAAATCACAGAGTGATACACACACGTACTCACCAAAGTCAGTACTGAACTATGATTTTTGAAGTCCTTGCATTTATTTCAATTTTGAATTCTAATGTGATATGATAGAAAGATGACCTGATAGGAAATTGAAGACCCAAGTGAAAGTCCTGACTCTTTCCAAATAATTGTGTGACTTTTAAGTTACTTTGTCCTTCTAAGAGTCCATAACTTTACCTAAAAAATGAGACGGCCAAACTACATTTGGAATGACATCTTAGATAGCTCTGGTGGATTGACAGAAGCTGCATGACATCCTGCATTGGAAAGGCGTCTGAGGCTGCGTCTAAGCTTAGCAATAAAGACTATTAGAATAGATTAGTGATGTCTGCTACGGGCAGGAAAATAACAATGATAATTGTTTACCATTCCTGAACTCCTGAACTAGAACATTCTGTGATGCATTAAATGACATCGACCCAGGAAAATCCTCCGTAGCCATTTTTACCCCTTACTTAGTCCAAACTCCATTACTTTTTTACTATGGAAATGGAATCTGACATCACTACCGCTGTGGTTCTATTCATAGCTAGGCCTATTCTTTTTTGTTTATCTTTCTAACAGGATTCTGTAAAAACCATACCATTTAGGAACACAGACAATTGATTGTAAAAACTGTTTTTGTGTGTTTGGAACTACATTATTTATTGAATATATGAGGCTCCAAATAGAGTCTACAACATTTTGGGCTATTACAGAATTCATTTTCAAGCCAGGTCTATCAGTCCATTATGCTGGATTCAAATGCCACATTTGCAATATTTCTCACCATCCAAGTGTCTAAGCTTAGCAAGATATCAAAGAGGCAATAGAAAGGAAGCATGCAGGCCAGTAGTGTTCCTCCAGGGTACAGAAAAACAAAGGGGACTGGAGCAATGTCATTTATATATTTTATTTTCTTTTATTTTACCTTATGTTAGGGTCTATTGCCCTATAGACTCAATCACAGAAATGTATGGCAATTAGTTCCCTAAAACGCAATACCTCAACCATCCCTAACATGTCAAAGGCACTTTTTTTCTAATTGCTGCCATAAAGGCAGCTCTGCTTACACTCTCGAGTGGGCTCAGCCCCCACCCTTAACATATGACAATTCTCCCTGTCATTCTGTGACTTCTGATAATACTATCTGCTCTGAACATTATTGAGAGATTGAAATGAAATAAAAATGAAAGCACTTTGTAAACTCTTGATCACTCAATTTATAAACGTTATTTTTGCTTTTTTTTAATCTGTTTATGAGCATCCAGGTCCTAAAAAGGGAAAGATGAGGACATTTTATCATCACTCATGAGACTGGTACAGGGTCAAAAAATCAAAAATGCGGTCCACTGGGCTTTTGACAAAACACTTCAAATTCCAAAGGCATCAGCACACAAAGCCAGTGAACTCTGTAATCAATGTCCACCATTTCTGTGTTTTTAGGAAAGGTTTATTTAATGCAAAACCTAGCATCCTCTGCTCTTCCCGCCATGTGCCTGGCCTCCCCCCAACCCCAAGACTATCTAACAATCCTGGGATGTCTGTGAACGCTGCCTCTGTTCCCTTTGTTTTGCTGCACCCTGTACCCAGTGGTCTGCATACTTCCTCTCTGTCGTCTGGCTTTGCTATCTCCCTTCTTATCTGTAGTCATTTCTGTCCCGTTGTTTTTCTTCCAGAATTTGGAGAATCTCTCCAGCTAGTTCTCCATATTATGGATTCAATTATCCACAAGGTCTACCATACTTTCTTCTTCTAATACATTATAAGATTCTGCCAATTCATTTTTTATTTCAAAGCCATCATGCTTGTTTCTATCTGGCTTCTTTTTTGATTTTTCCCTTCCTGTAAGCAAGCTTAGTTTGCTATTTATTGTCTTATCTCATCTTTAATCTCATGTTTCATAGGATCCAGGCTTAATTGAATTTTATTGAAAGGACAAGCAGATGCTGCCTTAAATTACTTTTGCTTCCTACGGTAAATCTTTTTTCAAGTATGTCCTTCCTTTGCCTCTTGTGAGCTCTGTTTTTCTCTTATGCTTCAGAGTCTTTTCACAGGCCTCAAATTGATGCGTGTGGGTTTTTCCTACAGTTTACTCATCTTCAAAAATGAAAATTCTACACAGGCCTGAATCTCCACCAGAAACAGGTATATAATAAGATGCTAAAATGAGACTGTTCTCAGTTTCAGCCAAAGCCCCCAATTTACTAGGGGCATCTAGAAGCAGCTACATAATTTTTTGCACTCAGTTCAAAGTGAAAATGCAGGGCTCCTTGCTCGAAATTTTTCCAAGTCCAAGATAGTGGCAGTAAAGCATTAATTCAAGTTCAGGGCTCTTCTGAATGAGAAGTCCTGTGTAGCTACAAAGGTCTGTGTCTAGAAAACCAGTCCTCAGTGCAGCGACATTCCCAACCCAAAGCTGGACACTGAACCACAAAATAGCACTAAAAAGAAAATGCAAAGTGGATTTTCAAATTGTGGCCTCTTCCTTACCTAAAAGATACAAAAAGATTGAATTTAAAGTGTCTGAAGAGTGAGTTGGAATTTGCAGGATTTCTCAACGACCCTATGATCAGTGGACCCGGCTTCAGGACACGCCTTGAAGAGTTTTACTTAAGAAGGCACCATAAAGGAGCAGCGTCCTCCTCATCCAGAGAAATGGCAGCAGGGTGTCCCCAGGGGGAAGCCTCTGAGACGGTACAGAAGTGTCCTGTGAAAGGCAGCATTAGCTTTGAATGTCTGCCAAACCGAGGACCAGCAGGTTGTAGCAATATCAGACCAGAATGTCCTTTCTGCCCTTGTCCTCAAGCTGAGCGTGAGACCCAAAGAATCAGTGGAGCAGAGGAGAGAGAGAAGGACAGCGTCAGGTTGAGGTTTTGACTCTGACCAGGGACTGTAGTAAGACCACGCTGTGACTCTAAGTGACTAAGAAGTGCCTGTTATAGTCACATGCCATATGACAATGTTTTCGTCAGCAACATACTGTGTATATGGCGGTGGCCTCCGTAAGATCATCGTGGAACTGAAACAGGGGTGCCTGGCCAGCCAAGACGCAGGGGAAGAGGAAGCCACAGAAGAAAGACAAAAGAGGAATACCTACCAAGAAAATTCACGGTGAAGGGTTTAGAAGAAGTGTTTTCAGACCTCAACTACCTCCTTACAAAGTTTGAAAACACGGACTTCAACACTGAAAGGTCTTCATGAACAGGGAGGAACGTTCATGGCGTATTATCTGCTTACTAGCAAAGCTGTGGTGCAGAACGGAAACCGAGTATGCACAAATCACCGACCGATCTCTGAGAAGAGTGACACGTCCTCAAGGAAAGCTCCGGGCAGCTCTCAGGCGGATCCCAGAAGAAGGCAGCATTAACATAGGAGGCGACAGCTCCAGGCGCAGCACAGTCCCTGGAGGCCTTCCGGCGGGACAAGATGTGGAGGCGGGAGACAGCGACACTGACAACTCGGATCCTGTGGAGGCCTGAGCGAGCGTGTGTGTTTGTGTCTTAGTTTTTAATTTTAAAAGTTTAGAAGTAAGATTTAAATTTTAAAAATACTCACAGAATAAGGATAAAAAATAATGTGGGGCAGCTGTAAAATGTGCTTGTATTTTGAGCTAAGTATTATTACGAAAGTCAAAAAGTTAAAAAATGGAAGTTCAAAAATGGGAAGTTGCAGTAAACTGAGGAATGAAAAAGTTATTTTTGATCAGTTCAGCGTGGTGGTCAGTGGTGTCCTCAGCCTTCACTCACCTCTCACTCCATGACTCACCCAGAGCAACTTCCGCTCCTGCAAATCTCATTCCTGGGAAGAGCCCTATAGCTTTTACACTGTATTTTAACTGGCCATTTTGTCTATCTAGATACACAAATATCATTGTGTTACAATCGTCCAGTGATAGGTAGTCAAGGACCATGCTCTACAGGTTTGTGGCCTTGGACATACTGGCTCTTCCATACAGATCATCTAGGTTTGGTTAGTACCCTCTAATATGTTCACCCAACCATGAAATCACGTGACTACATTTGAGAGTAACTGGACGAGCCACACAGCTCAGCACGGGCCAAGGGGAAGCAAAATCCCTTGAGCTCACATAGAACTGCTTTATACTTAGGCCTAAACAAGCTCTGCTTGTTAAATGCACGGGACTTGTGAATCTTTGCAAATTCCACTTGTTCTTGTTGGATCTTTACATCAAGCGCTAACTACCGTGTGTGTGTGTGTGTGTGTGTGTGTGTGTGTGTGTGTGTGTGTGCACGACTGGGGTCCTCCACTCAGGAGAACGCCCTTGGTATATACTTCCTGTGCATACTTCCCCCTTTGTATGCTTACTTGGCCAACACATATCTGCTTTTTCCTGCCCCTCAGCCCACTCTTCCCTCTAGCTCCAGCCCTTTCTGCTCTGAATTAGGGCCCCGGATCCCAATCCTGACCATACATCAGAGTCATCTAAGAGCATTTTAAATACCAGTGTGTGGGCCTCTCCCCAGACCAAACAACTGGAGAGTGTGGCTCAGACATCGGCCCTTTGCAGTACTCTCTGGGCAATTTTAATCTGTAGCCAGGTGATGCACGAGTTATTCCATTTTTGGTTCAATTCAGTGTCATCTTGTAGAAATCCCTCATTTCCTTTGACATGTGGGTGACACTGTTTCCTGGTTTTTAGTGCTGACATGAGAATTTTTTCATATTATTTTATTGAGATCAATTCATATTTGTCTGCAGCACAATGAAGACTCTCCCAACTGTCAGTGTGAGGAAGTAACTGTATAACATACAGGAAGTATGAAATTATTCTTCTTAGAGCTTGTAGAAACAAAGCAAAGTTATCTTATTTTCTGCAACTGTTTAGGTAGACAGTTCCTAGGCCCTGACCCTCTCTACTACTGTGGATTTACACTGGAATCCTAATTGATCATAAAAGTAAAAGTCTTTTCATCACTAAACATTCTCCACAGTCAATCCTTTCTTAGCAGAGGAGCAGAAACAAAGGGTTGTCCCTGTGAATAAGTACAAAAATTACAGAAGCTTTGTGTTCTACATTTCACATCTCTCCAAAATTGCAATATTTTATTGATTTTTGCATTAGAAAAATACATTGTCTACTCTAAAAGATAAATTCCAAGACTACCAAAGAATGTAGAACTTCTCCCAGAGGGATAAAATTGATCATGATGTCTGGCCTATGCAAATTTAGGCATTAAAATGTAAAGATCACAAAAGATCCTAGATTATAGTCAGCCTGAAATTTGTCTCTCCCCATCATTCTAAAGATCTAAATGTCCTCACATTTGTCCATTCTTTGGGCAACTGAATATGCATTTCCTCTAGGACTTTGTTCACCTGCATCGACCTTCCACGTTTGCAATGGAAATCGCACTATCCCGGATATCTGGCCTCCTCATGCAGGCTGCTCTATCCCAAGTAGAGCAAGCAGATTGCTTTGTTCCCTCGCCATCCCTTGCCAGCACACTATCCAGGTGCTGAACACAAGAGCCCGTGAATAAATGATGAAACCAAGTTTTAGCTTAGAGCGTGCTGTGCTCCATTTGCATAGCTATAATGTCAGATTCATTATTCATGAGCATATGCTACAATGGCCCTCCCCTTATAGCTCAGTCCTCCCCTGCCTCTGCCTCTGCGATGTGCAAGATGAACCATCGCTCCTGCAGCTTGGAGCAATTTCTTCTTTCCGAGTGCACAGCAGAGTGATGGCTCTATTTTTTATGCAAGTATGGCTCCTTAGATGCATAACATTTACAACCTACCATAAAATAAACTGAAGGTTTTGATACTGAAAGTCGTAAGCATATTGGGTCAACAAAAAAAACAAAATTAAGGAGCAAGGACTCCCTTAAGAGTTCTGGTAGAGAGAAGCACTGGTCTGCCCATAGATAGAGGAGGTTCATTATAATGATGTGTTATGGGGCATGTTGGGAAGCTTTTTCTAATTAAAAATCTCTCCCCTAGTTAGACGTGTTGGTTAATTTTATGTGTTCATCGGACTGGAGTAAAGAATGCACAGAGAGCTGGTAATACATTTGTCTGACTATGTCTATGAGAGTGTTTCTTTTTTTTTGTGGTGCCGGGGATCGAACTCAGGCCCTTGTGCTTGCAAGGCAAGCACTCTAATCACTGAGCTAAATCCCCAGCCCCTTATGAGAGTGTTTCTTAAAGAGATTACCATTTGAATTGGTAAACTGAGTAAAGCAGATGGCCCTCCCTCATTTGGATGACACTCTCCAATCTGTTGAGGACCTAAATAGAACCAAAAAGCAGAGGAAGGACAAGTTTGTGCCCATCCATCTTCTCCTGCCCTTAGAGTCCTATTTGTTCTTGGCCCTTCTGAATTGAAACACACCACTGGTTTTCATGGGATCTGATAGCTCCCATAACGTCTTGAGTCAACTCCTGTAACTATGTTATACTTGGTGACTGTCTAGGGCTATTACTCTACAAGGCTCTTCGACAAAATAAGGAACTGGGTATTTTTAGCAGTGATAGGTTAGACTGAATGTATTTTTAGATGGAGACCAATATCAATACAAGGAATGTGCAAGATTTTTGGCAACAGTGCTGACATTGTCTCGCTGATACTGATCTTGGACGCACCAGGCATACAGTTTTTAGAAAAGAGAAGTACAAGATGGACTGGGTGTTGATAAAATGATCAAAAACTTGTAGATAGTCATAGGATAAATTCTGGTTCAGCTGCTTATTATTACGCAACAATTCATTGGCCTCATTTGGACTTTGTTTTACTCATGTATCAGATGGGAATCTGTAGCAATACGGCGACATTGACCTTGCAGGGCTATTGGGAAGATCATATCAAAAAAATGTAGGTTAAAACACTTAGCAAGTAATAACTTTCCAATTTTCCCCTGAGTCGTTACTCAAAGATATGTGACTTAGTGAGATACTGGGAGTATACAGTAATCGAGCAAGATTGTTTAAAGAGGAAAAATTACAAAACATGAAATTCACAAAATCTCCAACCAAGTATAACTTCCTCTCTTCTTATTTTCCAATATCACCTATAGTTCTACTTCATTGTTTTATAAATTCTTCTTTATTAGTAGTACATGTTTGTAGTACATGTTTATATTCCTTATTTGGAGTTGGTACATGTACAAACCACCAAAATTAATTTACTTACTGGGCTCTAACTGAATGTCATGTATCACCACTTAATGGATCTCTCTCTCTCTCTCTCTCCCTCCCCTTCTCTCTCCCTCTCTCTCATACTTAGGATTAAACACAGGACCCTCGGATTGACCTACATTCTCAGACTCTTTACTAAATCACTAAGTTGCCCAGGCTGGGCTCAGACTCTCAATCTTCCTGCCTCAGCCTCCCAGACTGCTGGGATTACACCAATAAAGGACACTTTTACTATACCCATGAGTGCAAAGGTAGAATGAGAAGCACTGTCAGAACGTCAGATATTGTGTGTCTGACAAGGAGGATGGGAGTACTGGCTTTTGTTACAACAACAACCAAATATAGTTAAGAGAAACCTGGTATTTTCACTATTAGAATAAATCTATGGATTTTGAACAGTAGACTGAACATCTGCGTCATAGAACAGTAGTGAAATGATTCACTTGGGTCCAGAGCAATTTGTTCTTTTGGTTTATGACTAATCATCATCTACTTCTCATTTGAAACCATTAACTTCCACATGTGTGGCCTCAAGTCTGAGAAAAGAAGAAATGCTGCGTGGAGTAAAGGTGTGTTCTGTTATTAATTATGTCTCTCCAACATCAGAGGAAGCTTCATGCCTTTCTATTTCTTCTGTGGAAAAGACCGATTCAGAGATATTACCTGCCAGCCCTTTGCTGGCAAAACTGCATGCACAGAGGGCTTCCAGTCATTTCAGGGATAGAGCTATTCCCACCAACTCAAAAAAAGAGCTGCAGAAATCCCAGCAGAGGTAATAAGAATGGGATGCCTGCAATTCCATAGCTTTCACTCACCTTCCAGTCTCTGTAGTTGGCCTCTCACCAAGGGTAGGGCAAATCAAAGCTGCATCGCCCCTACTCCCACCCACTTCTAAGTCTCAGATATACTGAGGGTGATTTATGAAGCCAAATCCTTGTCCTAAGTCTTAGAAATAATTGGTGACCAAGTTGGAATAAGATCTCAACCTCTTAAATCCTTGTTGGTTGCACTTTCCACAAAATCTTTCTCTCTTTCACCCACACTTCTTACCCAGGTGCCGAGCTTTTCCGAATTCTTTTCCGGTGGAAGCGTCCCATATTTTATAGGCCACGTTTTGAATGATATCTCTTTGAGAGTGACATAATAGTAAAGCACGTGCAGAAAATCCGTTCTCAGGAAAAGCCCTGAGGTTGGTAAGAATTATTCATGCTCACAACCATTATGGTTCTCACTTATTCTATGGGAAAAGTGAAAAAAATTTAAGAGACTGGCAAAGTATTTTCATGAACTAAGTGCAGAGTCAGCTGATTATGGTGATCGATCCACTAGTGCCTCTCAAAAAGCAATACTGCTTCTTTCTATTTATTTACTAACAAATTTTTAAAGTTCTTAATAGGAGAGAGCCATGATGGAGTCAGGTGTTTTGATAGGAATAAATGCCTGATACATTCACAAGATCTCATGAAAACCCAAAGAAGGGGAAAATAACCCAAGATCTGTAATGTGTTTTAATTTTATTGAATGGACATTTTGGGGTACCTTATTTTTTTTTTCAAATACATTATGGACAAATTAGGACAACCACCAACCATATCTTTCTGAAGAGCTGCTTTAATGAATGTGTCATTTGTAATGAACAACACTCTCAGGCAATAAAGACAATTTTCTTAAACTTTTTAAATGTTTGTTTTCTTAGCAAATTCTGGAGACTTCCAGGAAGAGGGCAGAGTAATGAGCAGCAGAGAAACAGCCTCTCCAAGATTTGTTGTCCAGACACTGGAATATAGCAATTTAGGGAAGAAAAGAAGGAGGGAAGTAGGTTGCCAGGACCCAGCAGGGATCTGAAGCAAGAGTTGAAGCCCACAGGGAGAGCAAAAGGAGAGACCTCAGCGCAGAAGAAGGTGGCAGATGGACTGGATGGCACTGTCTCCCAGAGCCCCAGCTCATGGCGTGGGTGACACAGCTTGAGCCTGTAGACACATGGTGACTACAGGCAACACCAGAAGCCTCGATGGGAAGACATACAAGTAGAGCAGAGTGGTGGACACAGCAGACAGCAGTGGCTGGTGAGTTATTTGGGTTCAGACATCCCCCAGGAGGGGGCAATCGGCTGGTCACCACCTTGGAAAGGGGCTGAGTTCATAACTCAGAAAAGCTGCCAGTGATTTTCAACACTGGGACAAGGCAGAGTAGAGTTCAAGTTCAAGTTGGCAGGAAGGCAAAGAGCCAAGTTCAAACCGGCAGGGAAGTGAGGCCAAGCCAGTAGGAGACACACAGTGTGTCTCTAGCTGAACAAATCAGGTTCCAACCCCACAGCTGAGACCAAGCTGAATTTTAGTGGAATTGGTGAAGACTTGCTATTGAACCCAGCTGGGAACACCCACTGCCCTGCCATAAATCTACTGCTGGGATTAATCAACAAGGACCTGGCCTGCCTACTCTGTGATAGCAGAGACACACCTGGAAGCAGACATTTTTTTTCTTCTTTTCCCTGCTGTTGCTGTTGCTTTTTTCCTCTCCTCTCTTTTTTTCTTGTTTTTATATGAAAGTGAAATTGTTTCTAGTTTTTTTGTTATTGTTTTGTTCTTTGTTTGCTCTTGTTTTTATTTCTTGCTTCTCTCTTTCCCTCTTTTTTTTTTTTGCTAGTTTCCCAAAGTCTGCATAATCTTCCCCGTCCTCCAACTTTGCTTTTCATCTCTTTCTCTTCTTCTACTTCTATATTTTTCTTCCTAATCCCTTTTGAATTTTCTCCCCTGAGGGTAAAAACCACCACATTGAGGGCAGACTTACTGTGTACAAGTTATGGTTTATTTTAGATATTGTTATATAACTACAAACCTAATTCATATGGTTAAAGGTGGCAAATTAATAGTTACAACAGTTTGTCATTTTCTAGGCTGTGTTTGATACTATTGTTATTACTGATTGTACTACTTTAGCCAAGGTGACAGAATTGTTCTAATCAGTTCTTCCTTGTATGCCAAGACTGAGATTGGTAGAGGGACATAAACAACACTATATAGGTCATGGTCAAAGAACCAGGGGCTAGTCAAATAGACAGCAACTTCTCAGCCCCAACATTGAAGAGGTAAGATCTTGCAACAGACCCAAAACCCAAAAACCAGCTACACCTGGAAGACGTCTCTGAGGAAGGAGTCATTTCCAAAGGGTTCTCGATACTAACAATAAAGCTACCTGCCGTAGGCAGTTCATAAGCATCAACTTGGGAATTAAACTAAAAAAGGAAAAAATAGACTAGAGTATTCTACCCCACAACATCAGAATACGCATTTTTCTCAGCTGCACATGGGACTTACTCCAAAATAGACCACATACTAGCTCATAGAACATGCTTAAGTAAATGCAAAGGAATCAAAAATATCCCATGCACATTATCAGTCTGTAGCACATTGAAATTGGAAATAAATGGCAAAAGGAACCACAAAAACTTCATAAACACAGAAAACAGATGCAAAAATCCTCCATAAGATACTGGAAAACAGAATGCAGCCCTCTAACTACTACTCTTATTATTACCATAAAAAGAAAAATATTTTTGACACTTTATATTTTCTTACCAGTTCTTTGCTTAATGAATATTTCAGTATAAATTTTATTCCAGCCCCCTGAATCTTATTCCAGGAACTTAAATTAATAATATCTGGTTAATAATAATGTACTGTATATTTCCCAACAGTTAAAAGAGAGGATTTTTATTTTTTTATTTCACAGTAGCTAAAAGGGGAGATTTTAAATCTGCATCCCAGAAGGAAACTTCCAATCATTTCAGATCACAGAGAAATGACAAATGTTTGAGGTGATAGGTATGCTAATTAGCTGCATTTAATCATTCCACAATGTATACATATATCAAAATATCACATTGTACCCATAAGTATTTATGATTATTCATAAATTTAAAATAAAATATGACTAAAAAATCCAAAAAGATCTCGCAGCATATGACTTGAACTATATGAAAGATTCAGTTTTCAGAAAATGAAATTCCTAAGAAAACATCAACCGTCTTCAGCACCTATAGACCTAACTACGACTCATTCATAACAATCCAACCGAAGAGCATTATTAATATCAAATTTTCAAGTGGCATTTGGATAGGATAGAGAAAGCATTTACACTTTATCCTAAATTTTTGGTTCATTTTACAGATTCATCATTTTCCAAGATCCCTTTATTCTTTCTTCACATCCATTACCAGCACTTGAAATTAATCTCCTTTTTAGATCACCTGGAGAAATTCTATCACATTTTGAAAAATACACTATTTGTTTCCTTATCTGGAGATGTTGATTTTGTGAATGTCGAGTATGGCCCAGGCATTCATGCTTTTTTGAGCTCCCATAAAATTTTGATTGGCAGTCACATTTAGAAAATAATAGTATTTATTTTGGTGTGCAAAATGCAATAAGAAACAGTCGAGATGTTGTGGGGGCTGGTAATCTATACAGCGAATTATTCTTACAGTGCCATTCTAATTGTGCACGACAGCGCACTGTGCACTGTGATTGTACATAGCAATTTCACTGTTTCTGATGCTCAAATGCATGAAAATTATAAGTGACCGTCTATCTTGGGCCCTCATGAGCTTACTGTCTACTTGCTTATTTACACTTGAGTGCCCCTGCTCTCTCCCGATCCAGATATGGGTAAAAAGAATTTGATTCCCTCCGTGTCAGAGCTCCATTGTGCCCAGTGGTGGAACTGTCTTAATCTGCATTCCAGAGTAAAACTCCCAATCGTTTTAGATATCCTGGAGCAGCAGCCTTCCCCAAGCCTGCACTTTGACTGCCTAGACCTTGTGGCAGATGGTGTTTTCTAATATCATCAACAGTATTTCCCGTCCCACTTTCTCTTTGCCTCTCATCAAGATAAAATCTGCTTCCTGTCCTTCTTGAATCTAGGTGTCCTGTGGGACTGTGCCAAGCAATGGAAGTGACACAGAGTGACTTCTGAGGTGAGACCGTAAGAAGCCTAGTAGATTCTGCTCTGGCCTTTTGGGACACTTGCTCTTGGGATGGTACCTCTGGGAACCCACCTACTTTCCTGACGAAAGACCAAAGCACATGGAGTAGACATAGGAAGGTATTCCAGTCTACAGGGCTGCTGAGTCCAAGCCAGCACTGATCAGCCAGCATCAACTGCCAGCCATGTGAGTGCGCACCACGGATGAGCCTTCAGGGGCCTGCAGCTTTGGACGTCTGCCAGTATCGCCTTGAAACACCCTGGAAAGGGACAGCCCAGCTGAATCCAGTCAAACCACGGAACTATGTTAGATCATTAGGAATTCTTTCAAACCATTAAATTTTAGGATAGTTTGTTTTATAGAAAAGAGTCACTGGAAAAGACCTTACAGTGAGACTGTTTCTCCAGATTTTGATTTATACCCTTCAGTTCTCCGACAGATCTAGAGTAGGTTTTTGATCCTGAACTTTTAAGGTCCAGGCAATTTGCAGATTCTAACTAGGACCATCTACTACCCTGTGCCACAGTCCTCTTTCTCCTATAGCTGAAGTCACTGGACACTCTCCACTTGCCCCATATTCTGGAACCAAATCATTTTCTGGATCTCAAAAATTCCAACTCCCTGGACTTCGTAGTGCATATTAGTAATATGGAATAATGAGATTCATTTTGGTACACTGGTACATGTATATAACATATTTTGATTATTTTCAATCCCATCATCCTCTCTCCATTTTCTCCTCTCCGCAATTCCCTTCCTTGTTTCTAATAGTCGACCTTCTACTTTTCTGTTATCTCTCCTTTTTTAGATTGCTTATATAAAACAGAACATTCTGAATTTAGCTCATTTCACTTAACATGATGGTCTCTAGCTCCATCCATTTTCCTTGCAAATGACACAATTTCATTCTTCTTTATGGCTGAATAATATTCCATCATATGCATACATCACATTTTCTTTACCATTCATTTATCGACAGGCATCTAGGCTATTTCTATAGCTTAACTATCATGAATTTTGCCACAATATACATGGATATGCAAGTATTGTCATAGTATGACTTCTTTTGGGAATATACCAAGAAATGGTGTAGCTGGATCAGATGGTGTCTCTATTTTCAGTTTTTTGAGGAACCTCAATACTAATTTCCATGTAGCTGTATTACCTTCCAATCCCATCAGTAGTATAAAAGGATTTCTTTTTCCCTCACATCCTCACCAGCATTTATTGGTGGTGATGGTGTGCGTGTGTGTGTGTGTGTTTGTGTGTGTGTGTGTGTTCTGGCTGATAGCCTTTCTGGCTGGGATGAGACAGGATTTCAACATAGTTCTGACTGGCATTTCCCTAATGGCTAAAGAAACTGAACATTTTTTCATATACTTATTGTCCATTTGGACATCTTCTGAGAAGTATCTGTTCAATTCACTTGCTCATTTATTAATTGGGTTACATGTGGGATTTGGGTTTTTTTTCTGGTGTCAATTTGTTTTAGTTCTTTTAAGTATTAATCCTCCATCTGAAGAGTAGCTGACAAAGATCTTCTCCCTTCCCATAGGCTGTTTTCCCACTCTGCTGATTGTTTGCTTTGCTGTACAGAACCTTTTCAATTTGGTGTAGTCTATTTGTTAACTCTTGCCATTGCCATTTCCTATGCTATTGGAGTCCTATGTAAGTCTTTGTGCCTATGGCTTCAAGTGTTCCCCCATGTTTTCTTCTAGCAGCTTCAAAGTTTATAGTTTTATACCTAGGTCTTTGATTCATTTTGAATTGATGTCCGAATAGGGTTGAGAGGGCTCCAGTCTCAGTCTTCTGCAAGTGGGTATCCAGTTTTCCCTCTACTGTTGGTTAAAGAGTTTGTCTTTTCTCCAAGGTATGTTTTCAGCTCCTTTGTCAGTAGTCAGATGCTTAGAGTTGTGTTGGTTTATTTCTGTGTCTTCTACTCTACTCCAGGTCCTTGTCTTGATGGCTGCCTGTTAATGAATCTCCTGCCAATGATTCTCGTCCTTGAGAGCACATCATACTTACCGAGGAGGTATTACAACAATATAAAACCACTGGTTCCGACCTGCAAATATTCTAATCTAATTGATCTAGAACTTCATTTCTCTGTAGTGACGTTACTAACATTGGGGGTCAGATAACTCTTCGTCATGAGGAGCTGTCCACTGTATTGTAGGGTGCTTGGCAGTATCTGAACTTCTACTCTCTAAGCGCCAGTAGCACCCTTACAGCCAAAACTGACGATAGATATTGCCGAATGTGCACAAGGACCAGGAGCAGGAGGGGCAAAGTACTCCCAGTTGAGAACCGCTGGTCTAGCCAGGGTTAGTCTGGGCATCAGGAGACTTCGAAACTCCCAGGTGACTCTGATGTGCAGACAAGCTTGAGACCTGCTGGTCTAGAGCAGCGCTGCTTTTCAAATGTAAGAGCATGTTTGAATCGCCTGAATCACCCGGCCTTTTGTTAAGCTGCAGATTCTCATTCAGCAGCTCTAGGATGGGTCCAAGAGTCTGCATTTTTAACAGTGATGTGTGATGCCATCGTGGTTCTCAGTCTACTCAGTGGATATCAGGAAAGTAGACAACGGTTTGACCGATGGCTATACCAACACTTAGAGCCTTCTTCACCTGGACACCCCTGAGTACGTTATTCTAATTACTCCCAGAGAAATATAGTTGCTGGTGATTGTCAGAACAGAGTATATTTTCTTTATCTGGCAATGATGCCTGAAAGCAGAGAAATTACTCCAAGTAAATTATTCACTTCTTAGGGATCAGTGTGCCGCAGACTGCATATTGCATTTCACCAGGGTGGAAGGTGCCAGCAGATTAGGGGAAAACTTCCCTACAGTTTTCTGCTTGCTGTTGCCAAGGTAGAAAGCCAAACAATGCCTAGAGCTGCCAGCCTTTTTCAATAATGCACTTCACATTGCCAGTCGGGAGAAGGGCTGAGTGTGGGGCCCGGAGATTTCCTCCCCTTGGTCCAGCCCACCTTCCACACTCATCAGCCTCGGGAAGTCCACAGCTTTACTATATGTCACGGGGGTTAAATAAATGAGTCGGGAGAGCAGAGTTTTAGTTTGAGGAGGGATTTCAGGAAGTCAATTCTTGTCCCTACAGGACAGGGGTCAAGCTACACTCGAGTCCAGACGGACTAGCCGTCTGGAATTTACACAGAAATGTGGAAAGGTTACGTCTCCCTCCACTCAGGACCCGGGAACACAGAGGATTTGTAGGACTGTTCTGCTTTGGCTTTTGTCCAAGAGAAATGCTCTCGTTTCACTCCAGTGGTATTTATTTGTGCAAAAATCATTTCAAAAGCATTCCCTCTCTCACCTGTAAATTTAGCGAGGAACTTAAAAATGCTAGCAGCTAAGGAGTCTTCGGGGCATATTGCTTAAATACTACTGGTTCCAAAGGAGATAAAAGGAATCTGGTTGTTTGGGGATCTACAAAGGTCTACGAATATATTAAAGATTCTCTGGTTGGTGTACTACGTGTTATGCAATATTTCTCTACTTAAGTCTTTATTCTTAAAAAAAGGAAAAAGCCAAGAGGGGTGAGTAAATCTTGACTGTCCAGAGGAAAAAAAATCTGTTTCAGAGTGTTTTGAGTGTAGAAACTGTAAGAGCGTTCTCTCCTCTTCTACTTTTTTCATGTCCATAAAAGACAATTCTAAACAAATTTCATATACATGAACACTATTTAATTCTGAATATATTTTCTATTTGAAAACCCCTTTAGTACAGAGAAGGGGGTTGATAATGAGAAAGCTCACATTCCCTCTTTTTTCTGAAAATCTTTGCAATCCAATGTTTTTGGAAGCAGGGGTTAAACCCACGGCCTTCACTTTTTTTTTTTTTTTGACAGGGGCTTACTAAATTGCTAATTTTCCCAGGCCGGTCTCAAACTTGTGATCCTTCAGCCTAGGCCTCCCAGAGTGCCAGGATTACAGGAGTGTGGCACCATACTCGGTGGCAATCAGACTGCTTCATTGCCGCCTGGCTGTCTCTTTTCTGGACTATATATATAGTCCAACAACTCTCTGTAATTCTCGGTTAAAGGTGATAAAGCCTCTAGGGATATTTAGGAAGTCTGGAGACAGTAGTGGCTGTCACAATTCAGGAGTCGCTACCCATATCTCATGAATAGAGGCCAAGGATGCTGCTAGAGATCCTACAAAATACAAGATAATGCCAAGGAACAAAGAATTGTCTGGCCCATATGGACAATCTTGCTACTATTAAGAAATTCTCTCAGATTTTTTAGAAGATCAAAAAAAGACCCTCAACTAAAGGCTGCTGGAGGCACCAGGCTTTCATCTTACAACCTTAAATTCTACTCCAATATAGAAAACATATGCAGAAAAAGAAGATGGATCCCTACATGAGGATAGAGGTTCACTCTTTCTATTATTCCAGAAGGTAAGAGTGGCAGAGACATAATAGGTACTTAATAAATATTTGTTGAAGGATTTAATAAATTGCACCCCTCAGTTCAATGATGTCCTCACATAGGAAAGGAAGAAAAGGAGACATCTTAGCTTTGAACTATGGCAGACAGAGACAGAGCAGACATGTGCACAGCCCAGTGCCTCTTCCTCCCCTAGAGATCTTGTTTAGGATGCAGAGTCTGACTGATTAGGTCTAGGATGAAGCCTGAGAGCCTGCACTCCAAAGGCGCTAACACAGTCCAGGCCACATTTCTAGTAGCAAAAATGGTCTACAGCTAGACTTGAAGCCAGGACACTAACCAGCTTTCTCAGCCTCTACCTCCTACTGTAGAAAACAGGCAGGATGATAAGATCTCTGCTATACCCACATCAGAACTTACTATGATGACAATTTTAAAATTATGTCTTGAAGTGATCTGAAAACTTTATAAGGGGCTTTTGAAATTGTATCAGTGAACCTCATTGTTAAATGAGGAAACAGAGACCCAGAGACATCTTAACTTGTCCAAAGTCACACTGGTGATTGGTTGTAGAGTCTGGACCAAACCCCTTGGCCTGACTGCCAATTTGGTGGCCATCCCTTCACTGTGCTCTGGCTGCACACACTGCCCGGTGCCTAGCACTGCGAGTCTGGCTGTTATCATCTGTGCTTTTCCCCTGGTCGTGTTGCATAATGCCTTGGCTAAAGATGAATGCAAACCACTCCTCCAAGTCCACCTGCCACTCCATCCATACCTGATGGCTACATCCAGTGAGATTGGTTGGCTACTGTCACATTTCTGAAATCAGTTGTTTAACTCTGCTGCTCAATTCTGTGCATCTTGATGTTTTTATACCAGATCTCATTCCTCTGATATAGGAGAGAAACGCAAACCAAATTAACAGAGGAAAAAAAAAAAAAAAGAAAAAAGAAAAGCGGTGAGCCTGGTACCAAACAGAGCAGGCACGGAGCTGGAATTAAAACCCCACATTTTGATTCCCTCTGCACACTGCAAACTTCTTCAGAGAGAACACAGCCTTTCACTATTTACCAAATCCTCATTAGCCCAACAGCCTGTTGTCTTAACACTAAAAACCTGCTCATCAATAGCAATTGAGGTGAAGGGAAATTATATTTAAAGAAAAGCATTCTATCGTCTATATGTTCATATTAAGGATCCTACCCTCCAGTCATCTCGAGATAATTTTGGGTCTGCTTCTTCTCCAGCAAGTAGACAATACTGTTCTGAGAACCCAAGTTGTATTCTTGTCTTGGGCCTTCTTGCCTCCCAGTTGCGGTACCTCTGGGTCTCATGGATTTTAAGTGCCATCTAGTGGTAAATCTGAAGAGGTCAAAAATAATGGGAGGAAATTTAATTTAACAAGGACAATTAGGGAATGCACAATCTCAAAACGATGAAATAATCTCATTACCCGAGAATCACGATGGAGCTGCCGTATGTGAATTATCAATATTCAAAAATTATAAATACCTTTTTGCAACTAATCCTGCATGCCAGTTTTAAACATCCTTTAAAAAAAAACAAAAACAAAAGCCTCCCTTACAACTTCTTAAACAAAAGCATTTGAAAATTCCTTACAATGAGTTTTTCTATTATATGTCAGAAACAGATTGGTGTATCATACATAATTTGAAAGAAAGGATGTTAAACCGTAAAATATCTTAGCCCTCATGAGCAGATTTTGTCCATGTTTTCTATTTGCTTTGACAGCTCTACCATTTCTTACGTCATAGAAAGGGGAATAACTGTCAGTTTTGTTCCACAGGGAGATGAAAACGTTACAGTCCACTCTTCTAATCAGTGGGTTTCACATATCTGTATTCAACCAAGTACTGAACAAAAACATACAAAAAGGTATATCTGTACTGAACATGTACAGTTTTATCCTTGACATTCCCTAAAGAATACAACAACTATTTATATTGTAATAGGCATTATAAATAATCTAGACAAATTTTAAAAGCATATAGGATGATGTGTTAGGTTATACGCAAATAATATGCCACTCTGTATAAGACATTTGAGCATCCTAAAGTTTTGGTACCTGAGAGAGATCCTGGAACTAATTCCCTACAGATACTAAGGGACAACTGTGTTTGCTTCCTCCTCCTTAGAAAGGAGGGTAGGTGGGAAGATTGGTTCACTCTTCTAGTCCTCCACCTACAGAAAACATTAGGTTTGGACTCTCCTGACCTATCTATACTTAGGTGACTCTGTACTTAGTATAGATTGATCTATACTTAGGTGAATCTGGCTGAATGGTTGTATGGTTTTAATTTCTCTATCCATCTTCTATACTAAAGTGGGAAGAAATGTGTCTACAGAACTATTGCCAAAATGTAAAGGACTGAAGTTACAAGCTAGATTTCCAGCTAAAATCTATAGACAGAGGCTGCTTCGAGATCAAAAAGGAGGCATGGCAAAAATGCACTTTTAAAGCAGACTAAGTACTCTGAGAAAATATGGATAAATGAAATACTGTTAGGAGGTACTAAAACAGATGTCCCTTCTCCAGCACAGAGAGTTCAAAAAGAATTTTCATTGAAAATGATTAGATATCTTCGAATAGCAGCTACTATCAAATGTTAGCTCACTACAATTTACGTCATTTTGTTTTCCATAACATTCATTTTTCTGAAAAAGTTAACTGTAGAAAAATAGACAAATTATATAGTAGAACATAAATTATTCTTCATACATCCTGCAGACATAGCCCTATTTATATCATTTGGGTGTTTTTCTATATGTGTCTGGGAAAGATACTATGTGCATCTTCATGGGGAAAAAAATCACATGATAAAACTTGCATATATATGTTCCTAATACTGTTTACCGAATTAATTTAACGAATACTTATTGACAGCCATTATATTATTTCTAAATTCTTGTCCTCACATCTATATAATTCCAAAGTGGACTTTCTTACCTACAAATAAATGTAAATACTTGTCACAAATTCATTTCAAGAAATTGAATTACTAGGTCAAAAAGCGTGAATGTGTTTAAATTTTACGATTGTCTTAGTCAGTTTCCTCATCATTGAAACAAAATATTCAACATCTACAATTTAAAGGAGGAGAGATTTACTTTGGCTCATGCTTACAAGTCCTCTTTTGCTGGCTTGAAAGCAGAATCAGTATGATGGAAGGGGAAGGGGACGTGGAGAGGAAATAGGCTCGTGGCGGCCAGGAAGCTGTAAAAGAAGGAATGAGCTCCAGCTCAAGAGGGAGATACTGTCTGCCCTTCCTGGTCACACCCAGTGACCCATGACCACCTTTCTCATCAGGTTCCACCTACTAACAGCACGCCCAAGGGCTGAACTTATTAGTGGACTAATCCTCTGACGACCACAGTGTCCCCTCGATCCAATCAGTTTCCAAACACATGAGACTTCTGGGGGTCAACAAACAACAATCTGATCCCCAGAAATGTAACCATATTCTCACCAAGACCTTATAAGGGTACAAAGATGACATTTTTTAGAGAGGGGAGGCTGCTGCCTACCCACCCTTCCCTCTTTAGGGGGTCTCCTTGACTGTGTAATAGGCCTGACTAAAAGCCCCGCCCCTTGGCTGGGGCACAGTGGCACATGCCTGTAATTCCATCACTGGGGGGGGGGGCTGAAGCAGAAGGATTGCAAAGATGTTCAATCCTAGTACAGGCAATTTAGCAATTTAGCAAGACCCTATCTTAAAAAAAAAAAAAAAAAAGGCAAGGTTGACTCAATACAAAGGCCCTGGCTTCAGCCCCAGAATCTCAGAAGAAAGTCAGCCTCTTAATTCTACAGTCCAGGTGTGTGGGCCTTGACACCATGAGCCTCTCCAGAATCAATTCAGTACACATAAGCAATCAATCACAGGTGCATCTTCTAGTCCCTCAAGCAGATCAGAGACTTGTTAGTGGGTCTGTTTCTATTATTCTTGATAAATTTATGCAAAATCCTGTAAAGTCTTTTCAGTCACTTTACTGCTATTTATATGCATGTAATCTGACAATTACCAAATATTAAAATTATGCTCTTTCTATTCTTTCCATATTGGTAGGAGGGGTCTTTAGTTCATGAAACCATTCTATTTCTCTAACAACCTCATAAGAATACCTGTCAAACAGTTTGTGTGGACATGGCTGCCTTGGTAACAACAGTAATGAGAGGAACAGACAATAGAATTCTGGCCTTTACATCTGAATTCAATCAATAGAATCGTCTATGATTGGCAAGATTTAAAAACTACAGTCAGGTTTCTCAAACTTTTATATCATTATTATGGTATGATTAATAAGTACAATTCCTTTATTCTTTTTTCTTTCTTTTCTTTTTTCCATCTATTTCTTGTTTATTTTATTTTATTAGTACATGTTTGTAATTTGTGTGGTTTACAATCTTCTTAGGGAGGGGTTATGTGTACATATTACAGCTTTTTCTTTTTAATCTGCTTGCCCTTCCCCCTCCTTGCCACTTCCTCCTCTGATTCCAAAAAAAGTGGAAATATTTTAAAAGATGTACCAAAATCAGCTGGGCATGGTGGCACATGCCTGTAATCCCAGCACTCTGGTGGCTGAGGCAGGAGGACTGCAATTTCAAGCTCAACCTGGGCAGTTTAGCAACTTAGTGAGATCCTGTCTCAAAAAAATATTTTTGAAAAGGGCTGGTGCTGTACCTCAGTGTGAGGGCCCTCGGTTCAATCCCCAAGTACTTAAATAAATTTCCAAAATCATTGCTCAAATTAATGAATTCTGCTTTTAACTTAATTTTTTTTAAATGTCTACTGCTGCAGCTTGCTTTTTTAATCCCTGTTTAAGTTACTTTCAGTAAGCAGGGAAGCTTATCAACTTTGCCCAGTAGTCAGGAGCCTTGGCTGTAAACTCCTAATTCTTCTCCCCAAAACCGCCAGAAGGAAAATCAACTCTGAATTCAAACAATAGCAGTTTTGAGAATGAGTAATTCCACACTGTAATAAGTATGAATGCTATAGAACTGCCAATATTTAACCATTTTTTGTTACAAAGAAAAGGATAATTTTATATGGGAAAAGCTAGTAAAGCATTAATAATTATCAACCGATAGGTAAGTAGATATCCAGAAATAAACATCCAGAAATGTCACTGCTCCTGGCACTAGACACATTGAGTCCCAAGGTGGGGCGTCCACATTCACTCCAGCATTATCGCTTCTGTGTCTATTACCAAATGACCAGGATGAGACCCAAAAAGATTGTCAGACTTGTGATAAGGGAATATTAAAAAAAAAAAAAAGAACTGCAGCTCTTACTCTGATCCCATAGAATGGAAAAAGAAATATTCTTGCCTCCCCAGGCTACCAAGAGGCTCGTTCACAGAGATATGTATCCCTGCAGGGAGGCAGGCAGCCATTTCATTATGAAAGAAGATTTTGATGCAGACTTGCTCAAAAGCCCTCTTGTGCCTATTTGAGTCAAGATGAGAACTGATGAGAGGCAGTAAGATAAAATGGGGGCAACACGAGGACAACATGCAGTCACACCTTTTGTCATAGCAAAGATGTGCCAGTTTCATGGAACCAGGTGAGCATACTATATGCAAGGCAGGAAGGTGTGTCTTAGCCAAGTGGAATTCAGCAGTAAGAGATATTAAGGAGACTACTAGGAGGCCTTTTGGGAAGAGGATAGAAAAGAAGCCAGAGTCAGTTCTTCATAGAAGTACCTGTACCATTTGGAGGTCTTCCTTCAGGGGCCTGAAAGGACCCAAGTTAGGTTCCAAAAGAGAAAACATCTCCATGCTGACACAGAGGATCATCTGTCTATCATGTAGGCTGTGACACTTCAGTGAATAAGCAAAATAGCAAGTACAACGGCCTCAGTCCTTTTCCCTATTCCCTCCCCACTATCACAATCCAGAGGAGCTCGGAAAATGAAAACAAAAAAATTGGCCACGCTAACTCCCACTACAAACCCACGGAGCCGTAAATCAGGCATGTGTCAGGAATTAGAGAAGATTAGATTCAGATGGGATCAAGTTGTAATATCTATAAGTGCCCAAGATGCAATCAAGGGGCAAAAAACCCAGAAATGCACTGGAGCATGACTAAAAGCAAAGGACGGAGAAAATATACTTTCGTGCTTATACATCACCAAATTTGGCCTGTTCAATAAGCCAGTTACACCAATACTACTTGGACTCATGGACCAGTTGGAATTTCTGGGTCTCTGAGGCTTCATTTGTAAACAGTTAAGCTTTTACAGAATAATTGTCTTCAGACAAGTAAGCACCGGTATCATCTGCAAAGAACAGGGAGATGAGCTTGCATTTGGAAAGAAACCATGTCAAACTAAGCTAAATATAATTTATTTCAACTCACTCTTATCAGATGCAATGACTAAAGAGCAGGAATTACCCAGTCCAAAGAGCATTATCAATTCCACCAAAAAATGCATTTGTTTTATTTGCCTGGTGGGGTGTGGAGATAAGAGTAAAGCCAGTTAGTCCTTCTGTTTAAAAAGTAAATAGTCGGTTAAGCCTTGCAAGCACAAGGCCCTGAGTTCGATTCCTAGCATGAAAAAAAAAAAGAGTTGATTAAATGCAATTTTCATCTCTCTCAAAAATTAGGATTTACGATTCATGGATCAAAATGATACATTTATTCCAACATGGCTAACTTTCAGAATTTTATTTCATAAGGTTTCAGAAATTACAGACAAATATAATGAGGTCATCTCCACACTGTTTTCCCAAGGTTATAAAACAGGTTAACTATCTTATGTATTTTCAACGTGGATCAGGTCCATCACAAATAAAAATCAAATGGACAATATTTGCTCATTATGAGACACATGTCTTTTCTTAGAACCATTAAATTCAAATGTATTTGCTCTACAACATTAATTGGGAAATGTTCTTATGAATGTTAATAATCTACTTAGATTCTTGTGAGACTTTGTAACTATATTAGTTATTTCACCTTCTTTGCCTTGAGCATTTAAGATCTTGAAGAAAGTTTTGTTGTGCCCTGCCCCAAAGCCTAACATAACTCTAAGATTTCCTTTACCCTGAACATGACTAAATCCAAAGCAGTTTTGTGCCCTGAACTGCACCCCAACCCTCACCCTAATGCTAATCCTAAACCTAACCCTGAAGAAAATTTTATTGTGGCCAACCTTAACCCTAAAACTAATACTTCGTTTGCCCTAAACTTGACACTAAAGCCAAAGCATTTTGGCCCACTAAACTTCACTTTAACCCTCACCCTAACACTAATTCTAACCCTAACCTTGAAGAAAATTTTGTTGTGCCTTGCCCCAAAGCTAAAATTAACTCTAAGATTTGATGTTCCCTAAACTTGACACTAAAGCAAAAGCAGTTTGGCACCCTAAATTTACCCCAACCTTCACCCTAATGCTAAATTAAATGAACTAAATTCTAGCCACACCCAGATATAAATTCCTTAAGTAACAAAGTACTTGTGTTGTTTCTCAGGAAAAGCCTGCAGGATCTACTCAATGATGTTTGAAGTAGCCTTTTCAAGTATGCACATGCACAGAAGAAGCTGGCTTGCCCAATCAATGACGTTTTGACCTCACAAGCTCAAAATCCCTTGCACAGGACATGTACCCCCCAATCTAAAAAAAGCATATGGCCTGTATGAGGCATGAAAACCATCTACACCTCCTTAGAAGAGCTCTAAAATTCTCCCTTCTTGACATCCAGTCAACAAGCAGCTTCTCCCTTCTCCCTTTCTGTAAATTCCCCCAACACCAACTGATTGAGGAGGCAGAATTAAGCTTTTTTGATGTCAAGAAAAGCCTTTTCTTTTTGGAAAAACCTGTCCCATTAGGCAGTGAACCCTTGCTTGATAAGATGAGACCTAAGCTATTCAGTTGTTAACATAATTTGTAGCAATAGCTAACTAAGAAGTGAGTCATCTTCACTTCTACAGTTTCCACCCAGCTCTTCAACCTGCCCCTCTTGAGCCATAGGAGTGATATCTCTTGTCTTTTTCAGCTTGCCTGCTACTTCAAAAACTGTAACTTTTTTCTTTATTCTTTCATTTTTTAATTCATTCTACTAATATTTTTAATATATCTAGGCAGAGAATTAGACAAAGGATATATTTTCCTACCCTCAGGAGATATAGCCTAAAGGAGGACAGAAGAAGAAAATTCATGCAAACAAATACATAAATATAACCCGTCATACATGCTTTGAGGAACATATAAAAGGTGCAATGAGCAAGAAAAACGGCATTGGAAGGGTCCAGGGAAGAGGGACAAACAGGTCTACACATTCCGTGTTTAGGCAAATTGAGTGTTTAGGGAAGACCTCTGACCCAGTTTAAGGTAATGCTAGAGGTTTCTGTAATATTTAACTGCAAAATGTAAATGTCAGTGACTTCATACAAAAGATTTTGACTTCTCCTTCACATATAGTCCAATTCGTTCTTTGGTAGGCAGCCCTCCGTATAACCATTCACAGACACCCAGACACCTTCATTTTGTCTCTCAGTCATACCCTGCAACTCAGAGTCTTTTGTTTTCAGCCAAAGGACAGAAATAGGAAAGGTAAACCTGCCAAGGGCACAAGCCCTTCAGCCCAGAAATTACCACATCTATGTATATTCCATGTTCACTCCATCCATCTAAATCTGAGGGGATTAAGGGGGCAGCCCCTGCCCAGAAATAACTCTACACTTCAGAAGAAGGCAAACATTCATAGAGTCTTTGCCACTTCTTCCACTGCCTGTCTCTAAGGAAAAGACACAGAAGAAATTTGAAGAACAAGAAGTCAGACCATGGCTGGGTGTGATGGTACATGCTGATGATCCAGGCATTCAAGAACCTGAGGTCAGGAGTGGTGGCACATGCCTGTAATCCTAGCCCTGGGAAGGCTGAGACAGGAGGATCACAGTGTATTCAAGGCTACATAGTGATTTCAAGGCCAGTTTGAACTATACAGTGAGACCCCATCTCAGAAGAAGAGGAAGAAGAGGAGGAAGAGGAAGAAGAGGAAGAGGAAGAGGAGGAGGAGGAGAAGGAGAAGAATCAGAAGAAGAACAACAACAACAACAACAAACAGGAGCAGCAGCTGAATCAGGTGGATCTCCATGAGCTGGAGACCAGCCTGGTCTACCTAGTGAGTTCAAGGCCAGCCTAAACTACAGAGCGAGATCCTGTCTCAAAAACAAAACATAAAAGTCAGACCATGTAAAAATCTTTGGAACAGTGGATATCTAGCCAGAAAGAACTAGATATGAGAAAATCAGCCTCAAAACAAAAAACACGGCTATGTTTTAAAGTCAGAAAGAAGAAACTGAAGTATAGAGGGCAAGGGAAAAAGGTGAACTTAGTGATGTGTGAGAAGTGGAAAGAGAACGGATCTGTGGACTCTTCTAGGCCATATTGAGGAACTTGAATATTTTTATTGTTATCAAAATGTTTTAACCACCGTAATAGTGTGGTCAGATTTATCTTTGAGAAATATTTTCAAGAAGTCCTAAGAAGATTGGCAAGGGATAAGAGACAAGGTTGAGACCAGAAATGAGACTCGTTTATTTTCTAAACCAAAGTGAATTTTGTACTGAAGAAGTATGGTGATGATGGGAATGGAAAGAACAGAACCTGTCAACTCAAGAAGCAGAGGGTCATTTGCTTGGTCAAATGTGCACTGTTGTTCATTGGATGGAAGACACATGCCCTATGGGTAGCTGCTGGGACTTTCATTTTGGCAGTAGTTGGACATATCTAAAAGGTCTGGGATTCCAGTGGCTAGAAAAGGAGGTTGCAGTGATACAAGAAGATATACATAAAGGTTTAGAAGAGACACCAACAGCCTGGTGCTCTCTTGTAGGGGGATAGTCTAGATGGTGGTAGGTTCAGAATGTTAATATTCTCACAATGAAATCACGAAATAGATGTTTGACTCTTTTCATGACCATGGATGGAACACAGGTTTAAAAAAACATCTGTTTCCAGAACAGCCATATTGACTACTTATTTATCAGGCTTAGACAGTAGAATGTCTTCCCTTCATCCAGATTTTTAGACTATTGCTATAAATGAGAATTTCAAATGTTTTGGGGTAAGGGATATATTGTCTTTATTTGATCTAATATTTTGATTTTGAAAAATGAAAATGTTAGAGTTCTTTCATACATCAAAATACTACATGAGACAAATCTCAGTATCAAAGGACCTGGAAAAAAGAAAGTGATTATAATTCCAGAATTGAAGGGATCAGTAGATGTTTACTTCATAGAATTGGGTGTGTGGGACTCCAAGTTACCTGAGGATTCTCTATAAGCTTTGCTGCCTCTGATGAATTTTCTGAAAAAAGAAACCAACCCTCTAGCCTGTTTCAGAAGCCCAAAGATAAGGGGTTCTGTAGTGTTCCAATATATTTCAGATGTGTTTTAAATAAGCCAAGATTCCTCATGCTGTGTGTGTGGTGTTTTGCAAGAACACAGATTTGTTTCTGCCTTGAAGGGCTAAGATATATGTGGTTTGTCAAAAGGCCTGAATACTTGAAACAGCGTGAGCAAAAAGGTATGACAGGAAAAAAGGAGAAAGCATGGCTTTACCCAAGGCGGTAGGTAGCCTGTCATCTGGCATAGAAGCTATTCCATTCACAGCATTAGGTATAATGACAGAAAGGGAACCAAAATGAACTTACAGTAATAAGGAAAGAAAAATAATCATACTTTACAAAGATCCAGTTCACTGAATAATGTGGAAATTCTGGATGATTCTCCTGGACACCCTTGCTTAAATAGTATTAATGATGTAAGTACTTAAAGGAATTATTTGGCAATTTTCATTAGAGCTTTTGAAGAAGATCAAAGCCATCTGTATGGACATGGGCACACTCTGACTAAAAAGAATGTTCAATCGGTTTTTTTACCCAAATCTTTGGCTACAAGGACCTCAGTCGTTTTGCAAGAAGCTTTGTTGAGCTGTTTGGGGAACAGACGGACTTGCCAAGTACAATTAACAACCGTGAAGGGTTATAAAACACAGACATTCCTCTCCGCAGGTCCCAAACTCCGAGTGTAACAAAAATATATTTTAAAAAGTAAAGGAAAAGGCAGCCTCTTTGCCTTCATTTGCAAAGTCAGTGCTGTGTACTACAGTTGTTACCCAGAAATTAGCTGATACTATATGATCTGAGTGTCTCTTCCAAAATTCATGTTAAAAATTCACTCCCATTGTAACTGTATTAGTAGGTAGATCCACTAAGAGGTGATTAGGTCATGAGGGAATCTGTTCCCATGAATAGGTTAATGTCATTATCACAGAAATAAGTGTTTTATCTGGGTAATGAATGCCTCATAAAAAAAGATAAATTCAGCCTGATTTTTTTTCTATCTCATGGATACTTATTCTCCCTTCTACCATGTTATGGTATAGCACAGAGGCCCAAACCACATTCTGACACTCTGCTCTTGAACTTTTTAGTCTCCAGAAGTGTGCAAAATATATTTTTTCTTCTTAGAGTTTAGATCTAAAATATTCCCTAAATGTCTCATGTGTCTAGAGGTAGAACTTTCAGAAGGTGATTATATCACGGGGGTGCTAGCTTCATCAGCAGATTAATCCATTCATAGCTGCAGGTGCTCTTAGGAGGTGGGGCCCAGAGGGAGGAGGTGGGTAACTGGAGTGTGACCTGGAAGGACAGGCTCGTCCAAGCTCCTTCCTCTCTGTCTGCTTCCAGGATGCTGTAGGTCGAGCAGCTTTCTTCTCCCAGGTTCTTCTCAAGCCGTTTCTGTCTCTAACCCATCGTACCATGGACCGAACACTCAAAAATCGTAAGCCAAAAATAATCGCTCCTCCTTTAAACTGTGGGTATCAGGCAGTTTGTCCCAGTGACAAGAAAGCTGACTAACACATTTCTTTATAAATTAGTCCATAATAGCTGTTGTAGCATGAGAAAACAAAATTCTAGGCTGTTATGCCAGTACAGCCAGCACTAAGCAAGTTGAGGGGCTTGGGCAGGGGCCTTATCTCTCAGAGCCACACTGTCCATTCAACAAAATGAAGGAGTTGGGATAAAGGACCTCCAAAATGACTCATGTTTGATCTGACATGCAGCTTCTCAGATGCACTAATGCTTTGGAAACCTTCACTTTCAGTGTGCAAAGACAATAGAAAGTACCATTTAGGGAGGCCACTGAAGATACCAGCAAATTTGTAGGTCTCCATGGCTTCAAAATGGGAGAGCCATGTGCTGGGTATTTGGGTTGCGCTTCTGAGTTTCCACTTGCAGATCTAAGCCTGTCACGTATTTGGAGGCCTGACCAACATTCATGGAATCTGCGTGCACACATCAATTCTTGGGGCAGAGACTGAGCTTCAGAAATCTCCAATATGGAGCCAAAAGGAAAACTAAGGCTGTAGTTTAAGGCTTACCTTTTGAGCAAAATAAATTTAGAAGGACTAAAACACCCTATTTTATTGTCTCCCTGAGAACACTTCCATTTCACCTTAGGGGGAAAATAAAATGAGAAGTCTTTGTTTGAGTGAACCAACTTTCAGAATGAGAATCTCAAGGAACAAAAGGCCCTCCTATGGTTTTCCAGCGTTTCTATTTTCACTGTGTACCATATATCATCACATGATAATAATCTGGGACGTGCTACAGCAGAAGAAAAGGCAGAACCATTTTACATAATCACTTTTGTTTGTTTTTACTAAGTGGTATTTACAGAATTAGTAGCACTCTGGCACAGAACCTTACAAATCTCAGTCAAGAAATTTCATCTGCCTTTGCAGTTTCTGATAAAAATTAGGATGATGATCAGCTGGATACCATCAACACACAAGATGCTCAGTGCACAGAATATAATATGAGATGCTGAGACAGAATGTTACCAAGCACTTCAGAGCCTTCTGTGGTGGAATACAGCCTTTAAAGAGGTGGTGAGAAATAGAGAATTCATAGTATGCAGAAGACGACAATGCTAAAATACGTGCTTAGCTTACGAGAATCTCTGAAAGAGGACTTGTTTAATCTGCTGCTTTTAAAATGTCCTTAATTTCTTCCTTTGAATACAGGAGCAAAGGCAATTATCATTTATGAAACACATCTCCACTTGGGTAGTGTTTTAAATATTTCATTTGTTCAACAAATTGTTATTGAGCACTGCCTACTTGCCTAGCACAGTATGAGAAATTAGGCACAGAGTGCTGAAAACCCACACCACCTATTCCCTCGGGGGCTATTTACCCAAGAAATGGAGGCTTGCAGTGAATAAATAAACGCATGCAACATTATTGCCAACTGTGAAGAGCAATGATAACAAATTTTTGGAATGATCCGAGAGAGTAAAACTAGACGAGAAAGAAGGGAGCCCGCCACCCTGAAAAAGTGTCATGTGAGTGGAGACCTAGAAGTTTTCCATCAGGCAGCTGATGCAAGGAAGAGCACTGCAGAGAGGCAAGAGCATGGGCAAAGGCGTTCCCAACCCCCGTATTAAAAGGATACACTGATGCTTAAGAGATTAACTAACTTTATTTAGGATGATATCATTTACATTTAGATGTCCCCCCAAGAGCTTCATGTGCTCATAGTTGGGCTTTGGGAGGGTGACTGAATCATGGAGGCAATATAGCTGACTTGCTGCTAGGAGGTGGGGTCTGGCTGGAAGAGGAGGGTCACTGGGTGCGGCCTGGAAGGGTCTGTCTCCCTCCCCAGCTCCTGCCTTCACTCTCTGCTCCCTGGCTGCTGTGATGTGATCAGCTCTCCCCCTCCAGACCCTCTCACCATGACCTTCTTGCTTAGAACTAGCTAATTGTGGCCTAAAAACATGAGCCAAAATAAACTTCTCCTCCTTGAAATTGTGGGTATCAGGTATTGTGTTTCAGCAAGTGACAAGCAAGTGACTAAGACACAAGGCCAAGCAGCCAGTAGTGGCAAGCAAGGAGTCACAGACAGGTGTAATGCCAGAGATCTAAAAATGAAGGAGCCCGTGGGAAACAACAAGACACTCGCCCTCAATTATTACACTGGTGAGTTCCCATCTCACGCTTCACACTGAATGCTTCTCTTTTGAAGGTATCAGGAATTTAAAAAAAAAACAATTATCTACAGCATGCTCAGCATCTTACAGGGCCTTGGTAAATCATTATTGACAGTATTATGATTCGGCCGCTTCTGAAGCTGCAAGTGTTGGAGCCCTGCCAACAGCAGAAGATAAGAGGGTCACTGAGCCAGAAAGATCCTCCCATAAATCCTGATGCCATTTTGAGAACAGTAAAAAGCAAACAACCCATAACATTATAGAGCGAGGAGATGAACAAATATCACCTTCCTCCTGAATATGAGAATAAAGTGCATTAGATAAATAAAAGGCTGACCATCAAATATAAAGGACACAGAGAACTGCTGATAAAATTCAGGTGAAGAAAATTAAATCCACCCTTGATTAGATGAACCAGGTCAGGTAGTAATGATTCCCAAATATGGCACTATGGCATGTTGAATATTTTAGGATGAAGGACTCTGAGAATCAAGACCTGCGAGAAAGACTCTCTGAACTTCTGCTTTTCTCCCCAATCCCCATCATGCAGGTCAGAAAGCCCTCACATCGAGGCAGGAGATGAAGGGTGGCCAACCTGCTGAGTAAGAGAGCATGACTGGTGATTCATGGAGCTCCAGAACACAGGTGCACAACACAAGTTCCAAGCCCCACCTGGAACCAACCAGAAAGTACTATCTTCAGTTCTTCGGGCATGAAATCAAACAGGTTTTTGATAGGACATCCTAGGTCTGAAATCAGCCTAAAGAACGAGATTCACGAAAGACCTCTGTCATTACCTGAGGGCCACTGTGAGCTCGCTCAGTGGCCTGCTCTCATTTTCCAAGCACACTTATTTCCTACTTTTAATAAATGTCAAACCTCTCTACCTTTTTTGATGTCTTGTTCAATTCTCTGTTCAGGACACCCAGAACCTGGAAAGAATCCCTGAAAAGAATCTTCAGGACCGTAATACCAGGAGCAATTCGAGAGACGCCTTCCTATGCCCCAGGAAAGGTGCATTTTACCTCCAAGGCAAAGAATGCCAGGAGGAATCTAAGCAGACAAGCCTTGCTCTTTCCATAGTTTCTTACATTTAATACACATTTAATTTTTTAAATTTAAACATTCATTGGGGCTGGGGATTTAGCCCTGTGGTTAGAGTGCTCGCCTGGCAAGCACAAGGCCCTGAATTCGATCCCCAGTACCAATAAAATAAATAAACAAACATTCATTGAATTTTTTGAATTTTTTATCATACCACATACTCCCTCTATCATATTTTTCCATGATTCTCTACTCTTCATCCAACACCAAGCTTAACTCTTTCTTCAAGTCTTCACAATTTCATAAAGATTCTCTTGCTATGCAAACCTTACATTAAATGTATTTGTATGTTTTTCTATTATTAACCTCTTTATTACAGGGGCCCTACCCAATGAACTTGAGTCTCTGCTCCTGATAAGTGTCCATTTCTATTACTTTTTTCCTAACTTTAGCCTGAAAAGTTAATCACTGTTATACACAGTGTTATGGTTTGTGTCTAGATGTCCCCCCAAAGCCTCATGTGGTAAGAGATAGCTGGATCTAGAGTGTGCGGTTACTAAATTAATCCACTGTTATACACAGTATCTCTCCAAAGCCATACAGCCACATCCAGTGCTGACAATGGAATTTGGGAATGCTGCTAAGATAGGATCGGTGCCATCTGGTAGACAGTAATTAAAAAAAAAAAAAAAGAAAAGAAAAGAAAAAAAGGGAAATCCTGATTCTTATACTGATATAAAACAAACCACATTAAAGATTTTATTTACCTCATTACTCAATGAGGGAACCAGTATGTGGAAAAACTGGTTCAAAAGAAAAGCCAAAAGACAGATACATCTACAGTTTAGGAATATTGACATGAACAGCAAATTGAAACACACTGGTCTCTTCCACGGTGGAGGGGAGGAGTCAACTGAGATTTCACACAGGACAGAATTTTGTGTCTATATGCAAGAATGTTTTTGCATGCTTTCAGCTATCTGCAACTGTAGAGCCATAAAATAGTGCAAAGATTATAAGAGTTAGATTTAGGTAACCTTGAAGATGTGCTTTAGAAAATTCATGGGTTCCCCCTGAAACACAAATTTTTCATGAAACAAATGAAATAACCACCATGACAGAACTGCTCGCTTCAGTCAAATCACTGCAGAAGGGAAGGACAAATAAAAACTTAAAATAAACAGGCTTAATTCTCTCTGTTGAAAATAAGGGAAGAGATTCCCCTCCCCTCTTTTTTCTTAGAGGCTTTAGAAAACCTTTAATTGTAAGCCCTTTCTCCTCTCTTTGAAATGCACATAAAATTTTTTGAAAACAAGCCGGTCTTTGTTAAACTAGTGACCTGGAATGTCTTTCTCAAGGACCTGGGAACCAACTCTTTGAAATATAAACATCAAGGGAGGTGGCCTCCTAGTTTGTGGGAAGGTAGCAGCCTAACTTCTGTAGATACCTTGCTTCAAGTTGCAAAATTACTTCTTTTTTCCCTTTTTAAAATGAATGTTATTTTAATTGACAAATCCTAATTGTATCAAAATTATGAAGAACAGTATGATGTTTTACTGATGGTTACTCAGGTTTAACTTTAGAAGGCTTCACAGGTTGCTGACGTCAGGAAAGAGACGTCAGGAAAGAGCAAGAGCCGAAGGCACTAGGACCAACAGATGTCAGACCTTCTAAACTCTGGGGGCCTGCATTACAAAGGCCCTTTTTTCTTGCCTGCTCTGTCCTGCCTGTTCCTGCTGCTCGGCATCTTTTTCGATACCAGGACATGTGCGCTTGGCAATTCTTTCCCTGTCATACACAAGAACCTGGACCATTTCAGCCCACTCATCTGTAACACATTCACTGATAGACATTTAGGTTGATTCCGTATGTTGGCTATTATGAGTAACGCTGCACTGAACATGGAAGTGTAAATATCCCTTTATATTAACTTCAGTCTCTTTGGATATACACCCAGAAGTGGGACTCTGGTTTATATAGTAGTTCTATTTTTAGTTGTTTTCTTTTAAATTGTTCCTCAAAGCCACTTCTTATCATAAAGATATGAAAAACATGTTTTTCCTCTGGATAAATATTAAGAAAACATAGATGGATATTTCAATTATCAGAGCAAGTTAGGATAAACTCTGTGTGGCAAATGGTGGTGTAAGTTCTCTTACTTGAGGACTGGCTATTGTTTATTTTGAAAACATTCATGTAATGGGTTGTATCTCTGGCTATAGGAGATTCTCTTCTGTGTTCACAACCTTTTATCAAATTACCTATAATGTGCATAGGATTCTGGGTTAGTTCTTATTCAACATTAAAACTTATTTCTTTCTATACTGCCTATATAAAGAGAATTTCTCAGTTGGGAGAAAGTACCTTTTTAATTCTATTTCCACAACAATAATTGATCTATCCAGGTGTACCACGGATCCCAGAAACATGCAGGCAGAAGAAGGGCACTGTGAACTGACTGTGGCTGCTCCTGCTGGCCTCCAGACACAGAAAGGACATTTTTAAGAATAATGACTCAAAGACAAGGAAAAAAAGAAAAATAGAAGGAAAAAAAAAAGAATAATGACTCATTCCAAGCGTAGACTCAGCCCTCAGTAATAGGTGTGGCTTGATATAAACAATTAGAAGGCCTGGGGAACGAAGCAACCTAAGGGAGACAGAAGAACCCAGAACAAATATGGCACCCCTTGATTCTTATCATAGCTGCCACCGAGCTTTGAAACTTTGCTCCCCAAATGTCCCCAGTGCAAGTTGCTGATGGACGAAGCTAAATTTCTTGCTTACTGCAGTTAAGGATGAAAACCACCTCCCAACCTTTAGCAATCTCTGAGATGGTAGAAGGGAGGCTCAGAATGAGAACTGACAATTTGATTTAAGATAAATATTCTAAAAGGAATCGAGAGAGACAAGTATTACAACAGCCTAGAATTGGAAGAAACAGTAAAAAGTGTGGGTTTTGAGAAGAGGAATTTTAAAAGTCTTAAGGCATAAACTATTGATGTTTTCCATTGAAGAGTTGATGGGTCTTTTGGGAAGTTGCTATAATGAACAGCTAAACCATTTGCTTGAATACTAAATTCTTACTAATGAAGACAGAAATAACGCGAACTCGTATTAATGTAGACAGTAAGGCATGGCTTCAATTCCCAACATCCAGGCTGTGTGGGGGGAGAGGGCTTTGATTTTCAGAAACACAGGCCTAAACTTGTATGTGCAGGAAATGTTCTTTTTATTTTATTTTTTTCTAACTCAGCTTATTTTCTATTTGGGGCCATGCAAGTTTTTAAATATCCATATTTATTAATATTACCCTGAATGCACACACGAAGTTTCTGGAGCAGAGCAGATTAGCCATGAACACAGAGACATACTGAAAGATTTATTTCCTACAGGCCCTGACGATGCTGGGGAAAAGCATCTCGGCCCACTAGGGATCATCATACCACACTTCCAGGGCTGCATTTAGGTTTCAGGAGCTTTCAAAGCACATGGAGAGAGAGCTATTTCTGGTTCTTTGTGTCATCTGTCTCTTGGAACCACTCCCATCTGGTCAGCTCGTGATTTTCCCCTAAGGCATCCCTTCTCTTTCTTACCTGGTCCCCACAGCCCTAACAGCAACTCTCTCCCCCTGCCCTGCACTGTGCACTCAGTAAGTGTACCTTTGTGTTGGATGGGGTCATCTCTCTGTGCCTGTCCAACCGTCCCTCTTGAACCAGAACCAGACTCAACTCACAGGCCTCCTCTTCTAGGGTCTTCCACCCCTCTCCCCAGAGGTTTGCCCGGGTACACAGCTCAGGGCCTCTTTGTCTAGGGAAAGAGTCCACCTGCCTCTACTTTCATCTTTCCTTGTCCACGCTCTTGCTCTTCCAACCACAGACTCTCAGCTCGGGAGAGCCATTCCTGCCTCAAACCACTAATTCTGCCTCCTTCTGTGCATCTCTACTCTATCCTGGCATTTCTTAACCTTGACCTATTGACATTCTTGGACAAGCAGTTTTTACGTTGGCAGCTTGTCCTGTGAGTTGTAGGATGTTCAGCAGCACTCTCCATGTACCCATTAAATACCCCTACCTGTGACAACTGAAAATGCTACATGTTTTCTGCAGGGAGGAAAATAGCCATCTATTACAAGCCATTTCTCTGACAGCTTAGATTTTTGTGAAAAAAAAAAACAAAAAACCGAAGAAAAGTCCCTGAGTGTTTCTTCTTGTGAGGAAAGGAAATTTGGTGGAGATTGAACATAGATTAATATTTCCTAACGGTTATCACTTTTGGCCATTGCATCGCAGTTCTATTCAAGGTCACTGGAGCACTTATTAAAAAATGAGACTCGTGAGTCCCATTAATACTTCCTGAATTAGAATCTTGGGGGTTGGGCATAGCAGTCTACAATTTAATAAAATCTCCATATGATTTGTGTGCGATGTAGAAACAAATGAAGACCACTCAAATGAGAATAAGCAGAGACTACTTATTTAAAGCTTGTTATAGCGAAGGAGTCAGCCACCATCACTTAAATTTGTCTGAGATTCGAAAAACAAGTACGAAGAAACTGGAGGAAGCTATGATGGGTTTGGGAGCATGCTTCTCTTTCTCTAATTAGTCCCCAGTTAAAAGAGGGGTTAAAAAAAAAAATGAATAAGACTGGCAGTTATTGACAGGTCCTGACAACTCTGGTCCAATTGCCGCACACATTGTGTGGTTTGGCGTCCTCGGCTGGTTATTGCAAAAGTTGTGAGGCAGGTTCTATTGTCATATAGAGTCTGTTTTTATACTCCTTCTCCCACTTGTTAAAGCTCAAAAGTCACTGCTTTTTCCGAAATACCTGGCTAAACCAGAGACTTCGGAATCAAAGCAGCTATCCTAAAAAAGATGGTGTAGCCAAGAAGAGTGACACTAAAATTCCCTGCCATGCACATCACACTGGGGCACAGGACCATAAAGGTGTCCTAAAAACAAAAAGGCAGAGAGTGCTCTCCTCTGACAGCAGGCTCCGGGAAGACTCCCACAGGGTGTGCTGAACCTTGAAGAACTGGCAGGACTTCAAAACCAAAGGGAGAAATAAGATAAATCTACCACTTTTGAGAAAGAGAGAGAGAGAAAGAGAGAGAGAAGGAAAGAAAGAGTTTATAACTGAGGCGTTATTCTACAGGGTTTGAAAAGTACAACTACAGTAGTCTCTTTAGGTTGGAGGGAAGGGAATGCTATAGTTCGCCTCACGGCCCACCTATTGATCGTCACTGTATCTGCTTCTTTGTAAAAAAAAAAAAAAAAAGGTAATACCAGACCCAAGTACAGAACGATTCACTTTCAGAAACAATCGGCCTTGGCCTTGGCTGTCTGGCAGGGACATCCCTGTCCATGGGCCCTGGGCAGCCCTTAAAAACTAAAGGTAATCCTAGAGCAGCAGGTATGTGGCAGCAGGAAATCTGGGGAAATTTGAAGTCCTACAAGGGAAAACAAGGAGGGAGCGTCATAAGCAGAGCCCACACGGACTGTGGAGAGGGCACAAAGAGGAGGGATCAGAGGTAAAAATGGAGCTGACTCAGGGACTGAAAA
This sequence comes from Hystrix cristata, assembly GCA_004026905.1. Lineage (NCBI taxonomy): Eukaryota > Metazoa > Chordata > Mammalia > Rodentia > Hystricidae > Hystrix > Hystrix cristata. The sequence goes on from PVJO010000586.1 coordinate 186,925, forward strand.
TGGGGTGAAAATCACAAAAGGCTGAGTAAGGACAGAAGGGCTAAAGGAAGAGCAGCCTTCCTGAGATGCCAAGAAAGGGAAGGGAGCAAAGTCTCCCAGGGAAAGAAGAAACTGACTATTTTATAACATCAAGATTACAGAAAAAGTAGAAGAGAGGCACATGTCTTCAGTGCTCTCTGGCTCCATGTGTGGAAAGTCGCAGTGCCAAGAGCCTGTTTATCCCCAAAGCACGGAAGTGAGGATCCCCTTGGTGGGCCCCCAGCAGGCCAGCAGGAGCAGTTGGCACCAGGGCCGGCCAGCAGAAGTCTTGATTCCCAGGGCATCAGGGGAATATGCCGGCTCTCCGTGGCCGTCTTGCCTTCGGAGCACATTGTTCTTCTCTCTTTCCTCCTTTTCACTCCTGGGTGTTCAGCTTTTATCTTATTGAGGAAAGCAGTGGGGGGGTTGTCAAATAAATCTCCTAAGCTCACTTGCCCTCTACAAAATATGTCAAACAAGAGATCCCCTTAGACTATAACCAAAGTGCAAATATGGATATTCCCTCAAATCCAAAACATATTCCCTTAATTCTTCTCTTAAAACATTTTGATTCTGATTAACTTTCCCAGAGAATATTCTAGAACAAAGATCCACTGCACATGGGTCAAACAGGCACAATGGTCCCTGAGAATTAGCCCTCCAGGAGAGGATAAATTAAGAGCAGTCAGTACTGAGATGGAAAATCAAGAAAGGAAATTAATATTTGACGGCAGTTGTTATGTGCCGGGCACTCAGATAAGCACCTTTATATGAGCTCATACTTAATTTGCAAACAAGCCTAGGAAGTCAGCACTGCGATCCATGATCGTCGGCTCAAACACCGAGGCTAAGCGATCAACAAGCCAGCCACCCAGTCAGAAAGGGCTGGCACCAAGGCCTGACCTCTGCTGTGACAAATTCTAGTCTCTGCTCCTTTTGCCTTCAACACAACACAGCTCTGCCCAGTTGCGTGCTTATCCCTCAGTGTCTCCCCTCATTGCCATAGAAACTCACTTTGTATTTGTTGTTAGTCATTTATAATCAGTGTATGTATGTTCTAGAGAAGACCACTGGTTCTAGGAACTTCGGGTTCCATAAGCAGATAAATTTGGAAAGCACAAAGCTAAGCAAATTTTAACAGATTTTTTTTTTTTAACTGCAAGACATCTCAGGGTCTTGCCTATGAAATAAGCTCATACAGCTATAGGATGAGTCAAAGTACTAGCAAGTGGCAGCATCATGCTCCGAAGTGGAGATATTGTGAGACAGTGTAATGTGGTGGTAAACTCTCAGTCTCTGGGACCAGACTGATCAAGTTCAAACCTCAGATCACTTACCAGATCTAGCATCTTACACAAGTTATTTAACTTCTCTGTACTCTGTAGAAATAACGAGTGAACTTACCACTTTCATAGGTGTGTCCCAAAGATGAGATGAAAAGCTATACACAAACTACATTAAGCACAGAGTCTCAGGTCTCCTGTCGCAGGGATCCAAAATTGACAGACACCCACCACTGCCAACCCTTTGACCCACGAGTGTGTTTGTACAGAGGCCACACTCTCTCTGACAGTGCACACAGTGGACACTGGTGTTAACTTATTTCTGCAGGACGTAGGACTCCTCTAACAGTCATCTTCAACACTAAGACTCTCATCCTGGCCACACTCTCTTAGTGCTGCACTATAATCTGGGATTCTTCCTCCTCGTTCCTCTCTGTTTTGGCCCCTTCTACTCCGCCTATACCTGCTTCTTCTCCTTCAGTCTTTGGGCATTTCCTTGACACATATCATGGGTATTTAATTCCATTCTGGCATCCGCTTACTGGGATGAACCAACACAGTCTGGTAGAGTCAGTCAGAGCTCACAAATTAGTTGCTCATGGAATCTCTTATTCAAAAGCGTCCCATGGGACACATCTCATAGGACACATCTCATACAATACACTTTAGGAAATTGGTGGATGTATCTGTTGCTAAGTTTGTCTTTATGCAGAGATGTTTTTAAAGCATTTGTTACAAAAGAGGCAAGATGAGAACAAAAGGGTCTTCAAGTTCAATCCAAAATCAGACTGCATGCCAACTACCACACTTGGCACATTCGACTAGCTCTAGCTGGCATAAAAAATAAACCTTACTAATACTTGTAGACAGGAAACGCTCTGTAAATCTCTAAGTCCTCTTTCTCCTAGGACTTTGTGAATTTATATTAGCTTCATGAGAACCTAAATTGCCCTAGTGAAACTAGGAGTAAAATGGGAAGAGGGGAGGGTATAGATATTTGTATGCTACCTACCTCAGCCATCCAGTTATTCTTTGGATTATTCACTAATTGAACAAGAAAGTAATTGAGCTCACTATGCACAGGTTTCATTCCTGCTTGCTAACAATAAAGTGATGAGAGAGTGAATTATGGAAATAATTTCAACAAAATGTGGTAGAGGATGAGAGACAACTGAGTTTTATGGGAGCACAAAGGAGAAAGAGCCAGACTTTGCCTGGCACTGAAGAGTGTTTCGGGAAGAAAGGAGGTAAAAGGACATGGCAGAGAGAAAACTGTGTGCAAAAAAATTGGAAGTATAAAAGAAAGAGCTAACACTGATAATAACACCTAAAGTCACAGCCATGAGACATAGAAGCACTAGAAATCCCAAACTGATAGTTGTTAGGCCCTATCATTTGGTGATGTGGATGCAAATAAAGCCGAAAATAGAGCACATGAGAATTTTCATAGGAATATATGTGCATTATTGTTTTGTCCCTAGAAGAAAATAAGCCCATCTCATTGAAAATTATCAATATAAAATTGCTTTGAATCACTCACAAGTAATAGAAATGCCCATATTTTCTGCTATAACAATAAAATAAATGCTACAGAGAAACAAAAATACAACTTCAGAGAGCTAAGATTTCAGAGAGGCCTCTGAATTTTCTAACAAGTACCAGAGTTAACTGTATTTATCCAAAAGAAGAAAAAAGCTCTAAATTAAAAAAAAAAAATAGCTTTAGGGTCCTTGTATCATGTGACTGTTCTTCATGCCCTCTTTTTATCCTGTGCTCAAAATTTTTTAAATCCTCATTTAGAAAACCCTTGCATATTTTATGAATTGAGCCTAAATGTCCCATCATCACGAATTCCTAAGACTCTTCCTACTCGCGAACTGATCATTAGTGAATTCATTTTGTATTCTAGTGGTTGTCAAAGGCCATTCTGAAGGTGTTACATTGAGTTTTGACATTAATTGATGAACACTTAAGCTCATCATAACTCTGCTGGGATTCAGAACAGCAGAAATTAGAAAGATGAATTTCAGGAGATGAATCCATTGAAAAGAAATGTGACTTCAGAGTCATTACTATTGAATGCCTAGAGTTTCGTGACTTCCACACAGAATACAGTAAGGGCTGCTGGCTGCCATCGTGCAGAGCACTGAGGGGAAGAGAGATTGTTCTACGCAGTTCTGTGTCCTGGGCACACATGAGGACTAAGTTTACCCCATTCCGGTAACTAGTTAAAGATGAGCATCTCCAATATGGGGGGAAAAAATCTATTAGGTAGGAATCATAAAGAGTTCTTATTTCTACTACTACTAAAGGATTTGTAGAAATAGAAAATGTCACTCTTAGCCTAGCAGACAGGAATCGGGGCTGTGGAATCCCATCAGCTTTGACAAGCAAATATTAAATAAAGATACTGAGCTGAGAAAGAAATAGAGCACTTTTCTTTGGCAGCAATGGGTACTCATTCAGCTATACTATTTGAATAACTCAAGGATCCAGATATTATGGAGCTTTCTAAAAAAACTGAGAAAGTGGTGAAATGATGTCCAGATAGGTTGAAGATCAATTGGCACTCAAAATCCATAACTTGGGTCCAAATTTCTACAGGGTCACATTCTTATAATCAAAAATTCAATCAACACAAATGTTGATTTTTTTTTTCCTCTTCAAAACACCATAAGGGAATTGCTTTGATTTTTTTTTTCATTTGTACCCTAACCTACAGAGTTTCAACTGGTCAGAAGAAAGACCACGTGTCAAAAGGTTTAGAAAAACATAGAGGACTTTAAGAAGACCCTTTCTCAGTGAAAGTAAGAGTAATTAGCTAAACACTAAATGCATTAAAATAATTAACAGCTACACTTCCACTGGGTCTGAGGAAGTGCTGGCCTCTATGTAGCTTTATTTCTCATAACCTATGGATGAGAAAAAGATATAAGTATCTCTAATTTACAAATGAATAAGCTAAGGCTTGGAAACATCTGTTGAATTTTCAATGTCATTTGTTGTTTAATCGTGTACCCGTGTTTCAATCCCATGAAATTTAACCCAAGAGCCCAATGTACCAGTTTATCTCCCAGTTCTGACCTAGTCAACTTATTCACCAGGAATGTAGCACGAATCCTTCCAGCTCAATACAGAAAATAAGTATTCTCACTACAGCCAGTGTTCCAGGCGGCCACTTGACTGAGGCCACGTGTGTAAGGTGAACAGAAAATTTGGGGATGAATTTCTATTCTTACAGACTACAATGGTATTAGCCAGCAACCGCAGTAATACAGGTCATAGAATTGACAGAGTTTTTGTGAGTATTGCATTCAAACTTGCTTCTTAAAACCATTTTTAAATTTGGAAACCAAGTGAATATATTTTCTGGGATCTAACTTGCACATCGTGTTCCTGTTTGTTTAATGTTTTATGCTCTTTTAAACATTTTATTTGGTAGTAAAATATTAGCTAACACAAAAGATTGTATTGTCAAATCAGACTCACAAGAATTGGAGATATTCTCCAGTTTCAAATCTTATAGATAACTTCCAGAATTCAAGTTATCACAAGGTACTTCAGAGAGTGAAAAAGTCTGGAACATATGCCCCAGGTTACATCTTTCTGCATGGGTACCCTGGGTATGACTAAAGCTACAAGATCTTTATGTGGTGAATATGGGTATCATTTATGCAAAAGCAATCTAATTTAATCAGGAAACATCTCTGCTTTACACTTTGACAATTACGTAGTTTATGTGACACATTCCAATGAACCATGGCCCAGAAACCCACAGATTCCAGGTTTGCTTTGTCATAATCAGTGTTTCGGCAGACCAGGTACTGCTTGCTAAAAATATGCTACAAGTAAATAATCTTCCACTATTAGATACCACTAATCTGTTGGTCAGCAGCACTACCGTTAATGCATTTACAAAGGTACCTGACCAAATCTTCTTTCTTTCTGCTCCAGGCTTCTCTCAATCAAGAGAATAAATACATAGCTACTGCTATTCTCTTTCTTACTAAATATGTATTTATTGGGGATATCTTTGAAAGTATAGGAAAATACAATCTGAAAGTAGAAATTATCTGTATTTACTGAGAATTTCAAGTCCACAAATTTACTATTAAAAATACTTTGTGTTTTATTCTAGTCATTTTTCTACTCAGATTACATTTCTATGTAAAATAACTGAGAATTATATCTTTTGTATATTTTGTATTGCAAATTGCTTATTACTCCGAGAAATGCATTGAAATCTACAGTTCTGTGTGTGTGTGTGTGTGTGTGTCTGTGTGTGTGTGTGTGTGTCTGTGTGTGTGTGCTGGGAACCAAACCGAAGAACTCAAGACCTTGTGCGTGCTAAGCACAAGCTCTACTACTGAGCTATGCTCCCAGCCCTACATGTCCACGTTTCTAAATAATATTTTAAAATATTTTTGATGATATTCTTTGTACCCACCATTTTTCTTAAGAAATAGCCATTATTGTGTATTCAAATTGCTATACACTGGTGGTGTTTTACCCTTAGAAAATTTTCAACCCATACTGCATTCCCAATGAGCTATTCACATAGCAGTACTAAGCTTTCTCTGTATACATACATACCAATGCCAGATTTTAAACCATAGTTTAAATTTTCATGAATCACACAGGAAACTATGCCAGTTTCTCAGTGGCTACAATTAGTAGAGCTTTCCGATTGTTCAACACTGGCCATGTTACAAGAGCAAGAAATAAACCACTTTGTGAACCCTCCGATTTTGTGGGTTGTTCATTACTTCAGCACAACCTGGTCTATCCCTACTGGTGATAGACTAATAAATGCTTTTCCAGGTTGTTTTTTCTTTAATTTAATTTACCTAATAATTTTTGATGTATACTTTTTATAATGGTAAATATAACAAGATTTGAAAATTCTGTATTTTTCCTTTTATTTTATGCACTGAAAGCTTTTTGCTAAATAGAGATGTGCTGAAAACTTATCTGTTTCCTTCTGGTTCTTTTAGTTTCGTTCTTATGCTTAATTCTTTTTCAAATAGCACTTATTCTATTTTTTTAATCATAGCATTCTCACTTGCCACATTAAAAGCAAAAAAATCTTAAAAACTATAACAGCACACAAATTAAACAAAGATAAAAATTTTATGCCACAACCCAAGGACAACCAATCCTAATTTTTTAATCATGTGTTGTCAGTAATTCTTTTTCCAACACAGTTATAAATTTAAGCACAGAAACAGTATTTTTTAATATTTTGAAACTCATTTTTATTTACATAAAACATTGTGCAGATTTGCCTAGAGAAATAAGAACTTTAAAAAAATTTCTATTTATATTTTGTCATGTAAATATATCAAATGTGAATTAATTCATTAATTTGAAGACTTAAAGTTGTTTCCAATTTTTCACTATTATAAATCATAATGCAATGATCAGTCCTATGTACACACCTTTGTGTATATTAATGACTGTTTCCAAATATAAATTTCAAATGCTATGCACGTTACTATTTACATATGTTGTTAAATTTTTCTTCAGAAATGTTTCACTATTTTATATATTCCAGAACACTTTTAGGGTTTTTGTTGCTTTTGTTGTTTTTGTTGTTGTTTGTTTGTTTTTAGTTTTTTGAGACAGGCTCTCACTGTGTAGTCCAGGCTGGGCTCGAACTCACTATGTAGTCCATGCTGGACTCGAACTCACTATGTAGCCCAGGCTAGTCTCGAACTCCTGGCAATCCTCTTGCCTCAGCCTTTCTGTCTTTCATGTGTTGTGGGTCAATTTCTCAATTTATCCTTTCATTTTACTTGTTTTTAAAAAATATACACAAATATTTATGTAGTCATATCTACCACTCTATTTTTATGGCTAATATATTTTGTTCTATGCCTAGAAGATTTTCTCCTTTCTAACATCATATGAATAACTACTTCTCCCATCCTTGAGTCCTGATTTTTTCTCCTTGCCCAAGAGAGAACAAGAACATCATGATAATTTCTGTTTCCTCTAGTTTCCTTTAAGGTCCGAAAAGTAATTTAATTCATTTTGTTTTACACTCTTGTTTCTAAGATCTCTACCTTTAATGTTTTTGCACCACAAAGGAACCAAAACTAAAATAATGAAATACCTGAGTAAGGCATTCATATTATAATTATGAAACTCAGAATTACAGCTACAATGTAAGAGATACATCTTTATTTTGATTCACTAAAAAATATGATGCTAATCTTATCTCATCCTACACTGGGAAGATGAGGGAAATTTCGTCTTTGTCTTATTGGTGTTCAAGGTCGTGGGGAGGTTAATAAATGTATTATACCACTGAACAGGTGAGGGCTCAGTATCAGGTAGGTCGGACAAGGTGTTGAGCAAGTGCTGGACCACACGCCAGCATCGGTCCTGTCAAATGATCAGCAACTATCTGATCCTCTGCTTCTTGCTGATTTAAGGTCCTCACCATATAGCAACAAGAACACAACTGAGCACATACTAGAGCCAGGTGTTGGTAATGGCTGATGGCTCCTTTGAAAACTCATCACAGTCTCCAGATCTTAGGGTCTACTGTCTTTACTTATGATTTGCTATCTTTATATCTATCCCCTCTCGCCTCTACCTTTAGTTCTTCTACCTATTATGTAGGAAAAGCAAAGATTTAAATATTTCTTGATCCAAAATAAATGACCCATATCTCATTGACTGGTTGAGGGGACTGGATGGATGTCCTCCATATGTAGTGGAAGAATGCAATGATTGCCAATGGGAAAAAAGGATGCTACTGATTACCAATCAGAGCACTTCACTTCAACACATAGAAAAGAGCTATCTAATTTAAATAGAAACTGAGTTGATTAAAAGGATAGGATATGTTAATTTGCTTGATTTAGTATTCTACATGAATGATATACAAGTTATTCATAAATCAAAACATCACCTTGTACCCCATAAATATATACAACTATAATTTGTTAATTTGCAACAAATACAAAAAATGTAATTTTAAAAAAGATAGTGGGTTGCTTAAAGAATCATCAGGCAGGCTAGAAAAATAGGTTCGGGAAATTCTGCCGGTATAGCATGCAAAATTGTTTGGCAAAAATGATCCTCTAAAGATACCACTCTTTGCAGAAAGCCCAGACCGTGTCACCATCTATGCCATTAACTCTGGACCCTGAAACTGCCTCCCAAAACCCACCTACAGCTACCCTGGGGACAGACGGCTCTGCAAATGCCACCACTGTCAGAAAATGTTCCTGCCAGCATGCCTCCCCCGTGCATTATCAGACCCCAGAGTATGGGGCAGATACATCTTACTAGCTAAGATCATAAATCTCTACTCCAAGTGCAATAGATTCTCGGAAAGCTAGAAGCTGTTCTCTTGAACAGGCTGACTCTACCTACCACTGAGATTCCTAAGGTGAGAAATTCCCCAACACAGAAAAAAGGTCTTTAAACATGAGTTGCCAAAATATAATGACAAATGTCTTTGAAATTAAATTTTTTAAGAGATGAAGTTCTCATTATATTGCCAAACTAGCTCCAAACACCTACATTCAAATACTGCTCCTGCCTCGATCTCCTAAGTAGCTGGGACTACAAGAGTGCACCACTATTCTCTGCTTTTAGTCAATATTTAGAAACACAGTCCTGACTCATTCATTTAAAAACATATACTTGTCTTTTTGTCTCAATGATTTATACAACTCAATTGCTTGTTATTTCCATATATCTTTTATAAAGTGGGGGTATCAATCAGAATTAGATTCAGCTGCAAGTAACATAGAAACCAAAAATAATTCTGGTTTAACAAACCTATTTTGTCCTCCAATTTGAGAAGCTCAGAAGTAGCTTAAGGAGAAATGACATATCACGGTGACAAGGACCCATGCTCCTTCTTTCCTGTTGCTCTGCCATGTATAATTTCTATTTCCATGGAGACATTCCATTTCCTAGCTAGCTTTTATTGTAACTATTAAATCTCCAAATATTATGTGCATATTCTAGAAGGTAGCAAGAAGAAAAAGAATGGTTTACTATTGTACCTCTTTAGGGACGCTTCCCAGAAATTGTACACATCAAGTGTATCAGTTTAAACTCCACCAGGCAGCACTTAGTCACTTAGCTATGTGGCCAATCTACCTGCAAGGAAATCTGAGAAAGACAGTCTATATTTCAAGAGGTTGTGTGCACAACTGAAAATTAGGGATTCTACTACTATGGAAAAAGGAATATTAGGGCACAACTATCCATCTTTTCCCAGACAAATACAGCTGCCTTGGAACTGCAAAGTAGTTAAGTTACCTGCTCCAGGTGTTGTAGAAGGCAAACTCCAATTTTCCAAGAACCAGATATGTTTACCTCCCTGATCATTACTGCAAGTTTTCTGGACACACACACCACCCAAACGTCAAGCACAAGGGCCATCCCCAATTAAATGGTCCTATCCAGGCTCTTTAAGTTTGCAGAATATGCTGTTCCTTTTACTACCAGGGTGGAAGAATTCTAAAATGACCCCCAGTATCCCAGCCCATCTAGTGTACCTCTCCCACAGAATCTCTTCCCTTTAGAAGTGAAAGGTACCTATGAAAATAATGGCACGGTCACTCCCACGATTGTTACAGTATATAAGACTCGTCTTAACAGAAAAAAAAGATCATCTTGATCATCTCAAACAAGCAAGTTGCCATGTTAGGAGGGAACTATGTAGCAAGAGACTAGGAATAGCCTGTAGTAATGGAGAGCAGTGGCTTACTGCCCTCATCACTGGGGCAAAATATCCCACACCCATCATTTCAAGGAGGACAGGTTTATTCTGGCCCGCATTGTAGTCCATATTCTGCCAGCTCCAAGGCGGGATGGTGCAACAGAGAAGGGCAGGTCATGGCCTGGTGGACAGGAAACAGAGAGAGCACAAAGGGAGGAGCCAGAGGAAGCCACATCTCCTGTGACCCTGCCTCTTCTGACCAGACTCCACCTCCTACCGACAAGCTACAAACCCCCACAATCCAATCACCTCCCAAGTCCTGTCTATAAGCACATGAGACTTTGGGGGACATTTTAGATCTAAACTATAACGAGCAGCCCCCAGCAAGAAAAGGAGAACCTCAATCCCACAACTGCAAGGAACTGAATTCTGCCAATAGCCAGGAGCGTTTGGAAAAGAACCCCAAGCTCCATTACAGAGACACAGCCCAGCTGACACTTACATTGAGCCTGTGAGACAATAAACAGACAACATAGCTAATCTGCACCACGACTCCTGACCCATGAAAATTGTGAGATGATAAGTGGAAGTTGTTTTAAGCCACTAAGTTGTGATAATTTGTCATGCAACAATAGAAAATTAATACCACTGGAGTAGTACTTTGTATTATTAAAAGAAAGAGGCAATTAGTCAAGTCTTCCTTTGCTGCAAGGCTGGGGCTCTACATGCGCTATTGTATTTGACACTTAGCAGACTAGCGTACTGGAGGAAAATAAAGCTTGGAGACATTGAGCAAGTTGTCCAAAGTATAAATCTAGAAGAGAGCAGAGCTGACTAACTGAACTAAGTACTGCACCAAGCTATTTCCAGTCAAGTTGTCTCTTGGTATCTGCAAAGTATTGGTTTCAGGATCTTCACGGATACCAAAAGACATGGATGCTAAAGTCCCACAAATAAAATGGCACAGTATTTCCGTGTAACCTATTGCATCCTCCTCAATACTTTAAATAATCTCTAGATTACTTATAATTTCTAATACAGTATAAATGCTATGTAAATAGTTGTTATATACTGTATTGTTTAGGGATTGGTGACAAGAAAAGAAAATCTGTACATGTTCGCTACAGATGCATTTTTTTCAAATATTTTCAACTCATTGTTGGTTGAACTCCCCAAGGCAAAGACCATAGATACATAACCCGCAGACATACAATCCCTGGAAATGGAGGGCTGATTTGATTTTCAAATTGTTTAAATGAATAAAATATTTTTACATCAGTGAAGTCTAAACTTATAGTGAAGCTATTTTCATCGATAACATTTGTTGAGTACCTATCACTGATATTTACTTATATTTGCTAAATTAGATGTTGCTTATAGGTTAGAAATGTTCCTCTTCGGATAAATATTTGACTTTTTTATTGCTTGATGGGCCACTAAGTTGTTAGCTTCTTGCTTGTTAAGAAAAAGGAAAGTACGACGAGAGGAAGAAGGAAAGAAAGGCAGGACGGAGGAAGACAGGCAATAGTGACTAAAGAATTGAACGTTACTGAGGAGGGGCACAACAAGGGAAGAATGAGTTAGGTGTGGTGGTGTATGCCTACAATCCCAGCACTCAGGAGGCTGAGACAGGAGAAGTGCCACAAGTCTCAGGCCAGCCTGGCTTACATAGCAAGACCTTGTCTAACTGAATAAATAAATAAAACTGAAAAAACAAAGGAGGGAGGAGGAAATTATAGAGCAGAAGACTATCTGAAAACTTGAAAACCGAAATAGCACAATAAATATAAGCATTTCTGAAATGTTTCCTACACTGTATTTTACAGATCAAATGCAATGTAATACCCCAAGGAAAATTTCCGCCAACTTTCAAGAGAACTTGCTGTTAAGAATGTTAAAAGTCAGGGTTTGGGAATTTGGCTCAGTGGTAGAGCACTTGCCCAGCAAGCGCAAGGCCCTGAGTCCCATCCCCAGCAGTCCCCCAAAAAAGAATGTTGAAAGTCAAATGTGGACCATTATAGCCTGTCTCCGATCAACACCTTCTACTGTGGCTTGAATACTGTTCCCCAAAGGCCCACATGTCAACGGCTTGGTCTTCAGCCTGCAGCCCTGCTGGGAGGAGGCAGAACCTCTAAGAGGTGGGGTCTAGTTTCAGGAAGTTAGGTCAGTAGGGGCAAGCCCTTGGAGGGGACACTGGAGTCCCCCGAACCCTTCTTCCCCCTCTTGCATCTCCCACCTGCTAAGAGGTGAGCAACCTGCTCTACCACACTCCCCTCCATAATGTACAACTTCAACACAAGCCTGAACGTAATGTACCATGTGACTATGGACTAAAACCTTCAAAACCATGGGTTAAAATAAACTTTCGTTTTTTTTTTTAAAGTTAATTATCTAGATACTTGTAGCAGTAATGGAAAACTGGTGAACACAGCTTCTCTGTGGTTGAGATTAAACCATAAGTAGTCCTATTTCAAGGGCTCCAGTCATTGTACGAAAATTGTAAAGGTCCTTTCCACAATCGAATTTTATATTATGGTAATTAAACTTTTTTGAAGTGCTAGACTTCTGGTTTTTGTCCTCCTGACTCATTTTATTCTCTCTTTTGTCTTATTTTTGATTTATCCCAGAAATATTATTATGACTTGTGTTCATCATTTCAGAAGGCCTCATTTGTGTAAATTTTCAGCCTCCCAATCTTGTTCCAGTAATATATCTCATGTCTAATTAGTTTCAGATATTTCAATAGCAAATGATAGTCTGGCTCAGACTAATTACAGCTGTTAACGCAAGATAATGATACAGCAGTAATAAAAAGACCACATCTCTTTTCATATTTTGGAATTTACTATAAGCTCCTCTGCAGCTCAAAGAGGATCATGTTTTCATTGCTCATCCCTGAGACTAAAAGAAATGTCAGAAATCACATTTCAGCACACCATTAATATTTCTTTGTCCTGCTGGCTGGGTGGGCTTTCAGATTGCAAATCTAATCGGTTTTGTGAGCTTTTCTACCTAATGCTTGGCTTTATCCCCAGATTAAATACTGAATGCTGTTTTAGGTGCTAATTTCTTTGGACAGGCCATCCGTACTGCAAAATAAAGACAATGTTTTTCTTAGCAGGCTCTTCTCAAGCCACAGATAGTTTGCACTAAATCCACTGGGGAAATATATTAATTAAACTCCCACTGTTCATAGATAAAGGCCCAAGCACAGGTAAAAAATTAAGGGACTGAAAATTGTCTTATAAGAAGAGACAAAAGAGATTGAGAAATCTTTTGTGTTTAATTTAAAAATGCAAAAGTTGGCAAAATAATACAGTCAAATCCTTTAAAATCAGAACACTATGGAAATGTGGCCAAGGAGTCGTTAGAGAAGTTCTAGAATGTAGGCACATTCTGACCCAAAAGAGGTTGATTGGAGAAGAATGGAGGTCATTGTTAATCCCAGATTAAAATCTCTCAAAGTGCAGTACAAAATAGGCTTAGCATATATTTACCATTCCATAGATGATATGCAAATGTGTGAGAAAATACCAAAAGTTGAAAATAGCCTGTTGTTATGGATTCTCATGAGAAATAAAGACGGAGAAATGAGAACTGAATTTATCAAACTAAAAATGGAAATTTACCAAGACTTTAAATAAGCAAGACCCAGTCCCCATTGTCACAAGTCGTTCTGGGAGAAAAAAGCAAATACCCTAAAAGATTTAGGGTTAATAACTACTTGACAACTCTCCTCTGGGCCTTGTATCAGTTAAAGATTTCAATCTGCCTGTTTCACCCAGTCCCAAACACAAGCCCATCTGTCCCTTCCTGAGTGCTCAACCCTATTCAAAATCCCAGGCTAGTAAGAGACACAGGAGTTTTCCAGATACTGTTGAGACTCTATTCGCAGCAGTTGTCTCCCTTCCCTGGCAGTCGTGTGAATGAAATGCATGTTGGACACGGGCCTCCCTAGTGATGTTTAAGAAGTCTACAGTGCTTATTAGCAAGTTTTCATTACTTCTTGGTTTTGTTTTTCTTTCTTTCTTTTTTCACTGAGGTTTTAACATAGAAGATTAGAATATAATCAATGAAATATCACCATGCCATTTTACAAACTATCCTCTTCACCCACTAAACACTCCGGCTGTGGTCCTATAGAGCAGCTGAGTGTGCACACTGCATGCCTGGCTGGCTCTACTTTCTCCACCTGTCCACCAAGAGTCTGACCAGGGCTGTGATGACCGCGGTTCATATACCACCTTCTCAAGTTACTCGAAATTTCCATCACCCTCCTCAGGAAGGGCAGAGCCTTGAAAGTTTGTCTTCTCATCCTCTGTGTCTCTCAAACTCAGAAAAAATGGTATTAATACCACAGGAAAGCAGTGAGTCAAAGTTTAAATGATAAATTCCAGCCTCAATTCTGATTTCTGCACAGATTTCTTTTCTCAATATCTCTGCTTCCCCATTCGGACAATTATACTTGGGTGAAAAACAAATAATGCATGTCTCTATAGGTTATATATACAAGTCGCACGTGCTCTGGCCTGGAAAAGAATGATACTACACACATATGCACGCGCGCACACACACACACACACACACACACACACACACACACACACACCCCGATTCAATGACTCAAAAGCTTTACCTGCATACCTTGAAAACCAGAAAGAGATCTCAGTATATAATCTACATAAATGCTAATTTAAATTTTTACCTCCTTTAAGTGCCACAGATGCTTCCAGCCCTCTCTACAACATTTTCCACCCCCAGTCCACCTGATTTTACTTGTTGTTCTTCTTTCTGTTTGTCATAATACTGCATTATGTAAAGTATTTCATGTGCATCAAAGTCACCTAGAAGGCTTGTTACAATATAGATTTCTGGGCTCTATCCCCAAGTTTCTCACTCAGGAGATTATATTGGAACACTCAAGAATTTGTGTTCCAAGTGCCTTCCTGGATAATGCTAATGGCCCAGCGATGGTGTTTTCAGAACCACTAATGCAGGTCATCTCACACTCTCCGGCAGGGCCTTCATCTTCCTTCCTCTGTAATATTGTCTCCCACTTTCTATTCTCCCAATTTCCTGCCATAGGAATACCAAAAATGCAGTTCTGAAAGGTAATTGTTTTAGATAGCTCAGGCTAACTTGTATAGAACCTCAGAGCGGGTGGCTGAAGCAACAGGGCTGTTTCTCACAGTTTTAGAGGATGAGAAGTCCACGATCAAGACTTTGGCCTATCTTGGTCCCCGTGAGAACAGATGGTTATGTTTTCACCATTTCCTTATGTGCCAGAGATCTTTCTTTCTCTTTTCTTAAAGTCACTAATCCCTTCACAGCGGCCCCATTTTAACATCTCATTTAAACTAAACCACCTCTCGAAGCCCACCCCTAATATCATCAAATTGAAGGTTAGGGCTTTGATACATGAATCTGAAAGGAAGAGGGACAGTCATTCCATAAAAATAATTAACTCTTGAGGACAGCTAATACTCAATTCTTCTCAGGGGACAGAGGGACGGGGGAAAACTACTCTCATTAATAATTGTTTACTATAACTTGTATAAAATGTGCAACACCATGGATGAATCTAAAAAACAAAAACGACTGGCTAGGGATGTACCTCCGTGGCAGAGCACTTGCCTACCATGTGTGAGGCCCTGGGTTCTATATCCAGCACCACAAAAAACAAATGAAAAAAAAAAAAAAGAAAGACGTAAAACACACAAAAAAAAATTAAAAAAAGAAGTAAAACACCAATGATTATGTACTATATGATTCCATTTACAAATAGATTCCTAGAAATAACAAAAAACAGAAACAGAAACAGATTAATGGCTGCCTGATGCTGGGGGCCTAGAGAGAAAATTGACTACTAAGGGGCACAAGGGAACCTTTTGGAGTGATAGAAATGTCCACAATCTTGGTCATGTGTGTGATTATAGTTGTATTCAATGGCCAACACTCATTAAGGTGTGCTCTTCAAACTTAGGGAATGTTATCATGTGTAAATTATGCCCCAGTAAATCACGGAAAACATGTATGTATACTTTATACATATTAATATGTTATATATCAAAAATTCAGAATGCTCTTCAGAAATAAAGAGTCCATTTAAAGTGATGGATTCTGCTCAATTTTCTTTGATGTTAAAAGAAATTTTTTGTTGTTTTTTGGTGTTTGGGTTTGGGGTGCCATTTGATGTCTACCCCAGGTCCTAAAGGGCGTCTTCCTAGGTTGCATTATGTACAATTTGTACCCGAATTAATAAATGTGACAAGGCTCACTCCCCTTTCTAGGTAGGATTCAAAGTGTCTGTAGAACTTTGTTTCCTACTGATGAACACAGGCTACATTTGTTTTAGTTGCACATGGCTCATCTGATGGAAAGTCTAAATTAAGTTTAGCAAAGGAAACAGTTCAGTTGGGGCAGAATCATCACCAACCTCACACTTGGTGTGGTCTCTTCTGTTCCATCTCCCAAAGGAATAATTACACAAATTCTGCTTTCTGCTCACCTGCCTCCTCGTGTCAGATCTGGCATCTCTATTGCAAGATAATTGCCTCCTGGAATATTCAATTAGTTTTTAATTAAATATTGCTCATTAATATAACTGCAAGACAATAAAACATATGTCATTTGATTAGCCAAAAATTCAAATATAAATTACATTCATTTTTATGCCAGCATGCACTTTACCTAATGAGACATTTCTCACCCTGCTGTAAAAAGATTGTATGTGATCTTATTTTAAAGATTTTTTCAATGCCTGCAAGCGAAGTTTTCAAATTATACATGACAACTCTTATTCTTTTCCTTATCTCTACATTAGCTATTTAGAAAAGAAAGTTATATACACTGAGACTTCTTTATAACAGCAAGGGTTTTGATATTACCTTCATCTCCAATTTTAGATGATGTCACTTTATATATATAAATTTGTCTACTGTGATCATATATTGGGACATAGGTGTCCTTTAGCCTAACTACATATTTTTTTTCTGATTATACAATAAAAGTAATACGGAGTTACTTAGAAAACATTTGAAGATACAGAAAAGGTAACTTACTAAAACATTGTATTCTCTTCCATTCTCTTTTCCTAAGAACTTTTGTCTGTTTCTTATTCTGTTTTTACAAACTAACATTATAACATGTGCTACATTATTTAATTTTTTAAATTTAAGTTTATATTGTGACCATGGCCCACATCATTAATTAGTGTGAAAACTTACCCAGAAAGCTGCATGATATGTCATTATGTGTTATCACTATGATTATAATTTTGGAACATTAGGGAGTTTTCCTTCCAATTTTCACTATTCAATGTAAAAGTAAGGCAAATAAATTTATTCTTAAATTTTGCCCACATCCCTGGCTATTCCCTTTAAATTAGTTTCCAGAAAAAGAATTACTGATGGGGAGCATGAAGGAATACATGTAGTCTCAGTTTCTCACATCTTTATGAGGCATGTCAAGCATTTTACAAACTCTCCCAGGCCCCAAATGAACCCTGAACTGTCTGCTCAACGAGTAGCCGAGGCTGGTGGCACGTGAAAGTTTATTCATTTATAAATTTGATGCCTGGGCTAGGATGATCGGTATACACTTAGGGACCAGTTCGCCATCGCTGTTTCTATGAGGGTTTTGATTTCCTCACAGCATGATAATCTCATGGTAGTAGATAGACTCACGTGGTGGCTGATGCTCAGAGTGAATACGCGAGAGAGCCAGGTGCAAGTTCCAAGTGTTCTTCTATCACTTACTTAGTCTTGAAAAAAATCATAGAACGTTACTTCTGCCACCTTCTACAGAGTAAGCAAGTCACTAACTCTGAGAATATATTTTTAACACAAGTGCTAGAGTTTTTATTTTAAATTTATGTGAGATCAAGCTCCTTCTTTGCCCCAAACCCTCCAGTGGCTTCCCGTAGCAATCAGAATAAAAACCAAAGTCCTTCCACTGAAAGGCATGACCTTGCACCACTTGGCTTTTGTTCTCTGAGTTTGTCTCAGCTAAGACCCACTCCCCAGACTCCGCCCCACTCCAGGCACGCAAACCCCCTTGGTGTTTCCCAAGAACAACGCTAGCAGATGCCCTCCCTGCTGAGGGGTTTGCACGGTGCCCTCTGTTGGAACCGCTCCTACTTCTAACAGGTATCTGTGCAGCTTGCTCCCTCTCCTCAGAGCAATGCTCGTTCACACTTGCCCGGTAAGTCTTCCTTTGTGAAGCTGTATACGACTCCTCCCATCTTGTCGTCAGCCTTCCAGGTTATAGTCTCACTGTAACATTTACATCCACCCAAAATACTACTGGTTGACTGACTGATTGATTGATTGCTGTCTTTCTCCACTAGAATGTAAGTTCTACAAAGCAGGATTTTCAAATTTTTTCCATGATGTATTATCACACCTGAACAGGGCGTGGCACAGGCACTCAGTGTGCTGGTAAACGAATGACCAGCTCCCTAAAACAAAAGTAAAACAAAACCCAATTTCCATGGTGTAGGTACATGGTAATGTTGAAAAATACACTGAATGTTTAAATTTAAAAAAAAAAATTGTATTACTGGCAAAGACAAACCCTCCTCAGAAAGCTCCTCCTTGCTTCAAACACACTTATTCCATCGTCCTCACCACCACTTTCTAGAGCAGCTCTGAAAGTCCTTTTTCATGACTGTCTTTAGATGCACCAAACGGCTGCCTTGGATCAATTCAAAATATTTACCTTTCATAGTTATTTAGACTTTGGGGAAGAGTAGGAAGTCAAAAGGTGCCAGATCCCATGAATAAGGTGGATGAAGACATACTGAAATGTTTTTACGAACCTGCCTTTCTGTTGGACAGTATTCGGCAGCATTCAAGGTATTTCTGATCGCACCTCGTAAAGACACGCACATGGTGTTTTTCAGTCACCCTTTTCCTTCTAGCCTGGCCAATGTCAACCTGTATGTCTGCACATACAGCTGGGAAGTGATGGGAAGAACTGGCCCCCATGAGCCATTACACATCAGCTCTAGGTGTGATACTAAAAGAGTGGGGGAAGCTGGGTGTAGGGGTGCATGGTGCACACCTATAATCCCAGCACTCTGAGGGCTGAGGCAGGAGGATCACAAGTCCAAGCTCAGCCTGAGAAACTTAGCGTCTTAATGACACCCTGTCTCAAAATAAAATTAAAAAATTAAAAGGGCTGCAGATACATGCAGCTCAGTGTGAAGACTTTGGAATCAATTCACAGTACTGCAAGAGAAAAGAATTCTAACTTCCAAATGGAGAAAATACTTTTCAGGTAAACAAAACTGTAGGAGTTTACTCCGCACAAAACCTCTTTGCTGGAACTGCCAAAAATGCTTTAGATTGCCAGAAATTGCCTAGAGTTAAAAAAAAAAAAATGGTAGTAGAGCCAGGCATGGTGGCATATGCCTATAATCCCAGCCCTCTGGAGGCTGAGGCAGGAGGATTGCTGAGAGTTCAAGGCCAGCCTAGGTTACATATCGAGACCCTATCTCAAAAAAACAAAAGAAAATGGTAGTAGAGCAGAAATTAATAAAATGTACTGATAAATATAATTAGCTATCAAATATTAACAGTTTTTAAATACAAGAACTAATTTTTTACAACTGTTTTCTAGTTTTCCTTTCCCATGGGCCTAAGGGTTGAACCCTCTGCCTTCTGAATGTGAAGCAAGTATTCCACTCTTGCGCTACCTCCCAGATCAATTTTTTAATTTTTTTTTATATATTTAAAAATTGCAACACTAGCTGGGCATGGTGGCACACATCTGTAATCCTGGCACTCTGAGAGTCTGAGACAGGAGGATTCAAGATTAAGTCCAGACTGGATAATTTAAGAACTTAGCAAAACTATGTCTCAAAATAAAAAATAAAAAGTGGTTGGAGATACAGATCAGTGCAAAGTACCTGGGTTCAACTCCCAATACCCCCCCAAAAAAGTGAAACTCTAGACAACAACACAAAAAAAGGTTGAAAGAACAAAGGATTCAATGATAAGGAACTATTGATATGATGCTTCTCTTATTTAGGAGTTGGGCAGATATCTTGCATGTTTAAGAATAACCGCTAAATCCAAGCCTCCATTGTGAAAAAAGAGATAGGACTGAAAAGCTTTACATTCTGATATACGGGGGAAATGGACCAAGGAAAAAGGATGGTAAAAAATATGAAGTAAAAAGGAAAAAATAATTCACAAACATACAGACAGATTAAATGCTTCTATCGAGTGACAGAAACATGTTTTTAATCCAACTTTATATCCAATATACACTTTTAAATGGAGACAGCAACAAAGAGGTTGAAAACAAATACATAGAAAGCTATAGTACTTTTAGGTAAAGAAAAAAATGCCAAAAGAAGTATATGAATTTACTTAGGATCCATTTCAAAATCCTATCAAAACAATGTTTTTAAGGCCTAAACTTACAAAAATAAAGATAATGACAAACAAGACATTAATTATAATTTTTATCAGTATATATATATATATATATATATATATAATTTTTTTTTTTGGTACTGGGGATTGAATCAGTATATGTTTGCAGTACCTGCAGTTTACAATCATCTTCAGGAGCGGGTACATGTACAAAACGACTTGCTTCTTTTTTTAATTCCCTCCATCCTCCCTCCCTCCCTCATTAATTCCCCATTTTCATTCTTTTTTTTTTTTTTTTTTTTGGTGCTGGGGATCGAACTCAGGGCCTTGTGCTTGCAAGGCAATTTTCATTCTTGTTGATACTATTAATCTTAGCTCATGTTTTAGGTATATAATGCTTACATTCATTGAGGTTATTAGGTTCCTGCACATGGCATATCTTTATTCTTCTTATTTCCTTTTCCCTTCTCCCTCATTCCTCCAGTTATAATATTTTGAAAGTGATAAAGCAAGCAGATTCACGGTAATTGACTTATCTGATAGTGAGGAAACCATAAAATCAACATGATTTACAACTGCAGACTCAAAAGGCTTAGGGTTTGGTGGCACCCGGGATCTCTGGAATAGGGTAAAATAATGAAAACTACACTGCAGATAGAAAGATTAGCAAAAGAGTCTAAGAAGTAGTTCCCCAGGCACTCTTACTAGGTTGCTTTGAGAATTTTACTAGTGATATGTCTAAAGTACACAGAGAAGTGCCAGACACTAAGGTGGTATTCTGCAGATGTCTGCGATGACTCCACAGTGGAAAGTTAATAGATAATTCCATGAAAAGTAGTGGAGAAGTAGCAGTATACACACATTATAGAGATGGAGACTAATGCTAAACAACCATCAAAAAGAATTTAAAGTTATTTTACCTGAGGGGAAGAAAACGGGGGTAACTAGTTTTTTATATAACAAGCCTTGTAGAATATTTAATTTTATTGTTTTGTTAAAATTAAAATTTTAAAAAATACAGACTAAAAGGCAGGCATTCTGACAGTTAGAAGAAAGTGTTCCTACTCATAACATATCTGAACCAGATGTGTGGGAGTTTTCCTCCAATTCTCCACACACTAGCTGGATGTCGTACAACTAAACTAACAATCTAAGTAACCACCAAGACTTAGTCCAGACCCTGCAGAATTAGGGATCAATCCCAGAAGACCTCCCCAGTTTCAGATCCCAGGATCAAATCCAATCACCCACCCTTCTGACCACTCAGTTTTAAAACTAGGTATTCCCACAACTGCCCCCCTCAGGTTGGTAATTTCTTATAACTTTACCTACTATTGCTCATTTATTACGAAGGACTCAATTCAGAAACAGCCAAGTGAGAAGACCTATTTCTGTCTACCACATCGCATAGCACAGATCTGATCTCTATTTTACAGGAACCGTTTCGTATAACAGAAGAAGGAAAGCTGTCGATCTAGTAATGAGGCTTTAAAAAACCCTGATACCAAAACCAAAAAAGAATAGTACTAGAAAAATATGCATGTGTAGACAAATCTCAAAACATATATGGAACAATTTAAAGTAAAATATGAAATTTTATATGCAAAAAGTAAAGGTCAGGGGCTGGGGATTTAGCTCAGTGGTTAGAGTGCTTGCCTAGCAAGCACAAGGCTCTGAGTTCGATCCCCAGGAACAAAAAAATGAAAAAAGTAAAGGTCAAAAATATCCAAGTCAACTTGAAAGAAACAAAAGAGTAGAACTTTCTCTAGCAGACATTAAAATTGATTTTAAAGCTATGATAATGAGATTGCATGGCATTGGTGCAAGAGCAGCAATCAGGCCAAAGGAACAGCAAAGAGAACGTGCTACAGGACAGCCATAGCACTGCCAAGCAGAGGGCAAGAATGTCCTACTCGATCCGTGCTGCTAAGACTATTTGTTGTCCATAATTTTAAAAAATGAATTAGATCCCTACTTTATATCACCCATGAAAATATTCCAAATGTTTTAAAGACCAAATATGCAAAATGAAATTTTAAAACTTTATAAGAAAATACAACTTTCAGAAGGGTTTCTTGAACAAGATTTCATAAACAAGATTCTAAAAAGCCCAAATGAACCCATTCAGGAAATCTCAATTACATTTTGCTACAGTAAAATATAAAGCTTCTGTAAAACAGAGAACATCACACAAGCTTTAAAAATAATTCTCAGCCTAAAAGATACTTGTGATGATAAAACTAACATACATAGAGAACTAGAATACACAGAAGTACCCAAGAATCAATTCTGAAAAATGCAAAAATCCAGCAGAAAAATGAAGAAAGAATATAAAGAGAAAAATAGTCATACACCATAAAAGCAAAACATATGGCCATTAGACATATGAATAAATGTTCAACCTCATCAGTGATCAGACAAAATAAAAATGAAAATAATGACATAATGTTCATACTCATCAGAGTGGATTTTTTTGTTTGATGATTCCAGGAATCAATTGAGAATATGAAGCAATAGAAACTCTTCAAGATTGTAGATGGGAGTGTGAATTTGACCAACTACTTTGGAAGGCTATTTTTTAATAAGTATCTAGTCAAACTGTGTAGACTGCATCATCCAGCAATCACTCTTCTAGATAATATCCTCTAGAGACTCTTCTCATTTATTACACAGGCCAATTTCGCACTCTTGTTTTGTCCTCCTTTGATTGACTTTTTTAGAATAAATATAGAGGAGGCTCCAATTTCCCAACTCCAAAGCACGTCAAGACATATCATAGTGTTTGCTTATACGAGTACGAAAACAGCTTCCCTGAATTATGCCATTGCCTAAAAAAAGTTTCAACAGTTATTGTGTCTTAAATAGCATGATTTCTTTCCAACACAGATACAGATTTCATTGCATTAAGAATGTACTGGTGGTAGAAACACAAAACATTCGGAAGGTATCTCTGAGTCTTACCACACTCAGAAAGGTGTCCTAACCCCTCATCTCTGCCTCACAGGGCTCCCTCCACTGCACCCATACCAAGCATCACCTGCCTCTCTGAATTTTCCGTGCCTCTCCCACCAAAGGCTCCAGCTGTTCCAGCTGCTGTACAGCTATCTTCTTCGCTTTGCCTGGCAACTCATGATCAACATAGGGCAACAGTTCTTGGCAAAAATGAAGTACTTCATGAATAATTTTTGTCTAACATAGACTGGTTAAATACTCAAATGACTTGTCCTATTTGCTGTTTGCCTGGAAGAGTTGACTCTAGAGTGACGTCCTTCAAAATTAGGCCACAAATGAAGAGCTGCATCTAATCCCCAGGAGACTAGCAATCTGGGAGGGCACAGAGAGGTTGCTATCAAGATGACAGGGGGAAGAGGCTCAGAGTTAATAAAGTATGTCACCTCTGAGAAAGATGTCCATAACATGACTAGGAATAGGAAAAGGGAGGTTCTGCTAAGGCCAGACCATCTTGAGGCACACAGCTGGTCTTTTAGATACAGGGTTCTCATTACAAATAGTAGCAATAGTATTTTTGAAGCAATCTGTAGAGCATAAAGCAGAAACGACGACAGTGACAACAACAAAACATCCAGCCTGTTGAACCATCTTTTGTGATTTGGCCAGCCAGTCACAGCACAGTCAAAGTGCCAGGATAAAGCACCCAAAAGGGACCAACATACTCACACTTCTGAGACCAGCCACCTACGAATTCCTCCCCGGCCAGCCTGCTAGCTCCGGGCACTGGTTCACAGAACAGCACCACTGTGTGTGATTGCATACCTGCTTCTCCTTCCAAGCTAAAAGTTCTCAAGCTAGAGGGCTTCTTAAACTCTGCATGTGTGCATCCATGCGTGTGTGTGTGTGTGTGTGTCCTGTTGACCCTGTAGCCCTCTTAGCTGCCAGGATAGAAATGCACAGCCTGGAGTTTAAATTGCTGGGTGAAGGACATAAGACATTCTGATGAAGAAATCCCTGGAACACTGAGTCTCTCCCTGTCTCTCTGATCTAAGTTTCCCTGAACTGCATGTTTGGTCCTGGTGTGTCAGACCATGCATAGGCTTTAGGTAGCCTAGGTATCAGTAGCAACTGACTCCTTCTCAGATAATTGATCTCAAACATGACCATCTTCTGGCAGATTTAGCATGTGTACCTTGAGTCCAAAAGCTGCATAGTGCCTGGAATACCATATAGTTTAATTGTGAAGCCAAGAACATAACGCTCCAAATCCCATGAAGCATCTGTGCCTATAATTGAAAGTTGGTACAAAGTTTGGAAGAATAAAGTCCTGCAACAGGCTAAACAGCCAGCCATAGATCCAGCACCCTCAGAAGAACTGATCTGCCTTTTAGAGTATATGCTCTGACACATGGCTTTTCAAAGTAATTAGGAGAATGCATAGAGCAGGGCTCCCAGGACAGAAGCCACAGGAAATTCTAAGCAGGCAACCAGATGTGCCTATTTGTATTTAAATATATCTAGCCAGGAATTCCCAAGACCTCAGAAACGCTGGCCAGCATTCCACCTAGTGATTTTTGCAGCTGCCCACGGAGACTGCTAGTCAAACAAGCCTAGCCAGGCCCAGTGGATGGCATCACTGGCCATCTGTGACAAGCCAGGCCACTAAAAAGATTGTTTGGTTCAGGCTGGAGGTCCAGGTTGCATTTCAGCAGCAGACAAGAGCTGGAGGAGAAATACTACTGACTTCTTTTCTATGGGCAAAGAACTCACCATGCTTCAGTTCCCATGTAACCCTGACATTTCTAGGTGCAGTGGAGTTAAACAGATCTAGAAATGGAGCTACGTCAAGGGATAAAGTGAGAAATATGTTCTCACAGAGCTGGCAAAGTCAAAGCTAAAGTAGACAGTGCCCTCATGTGGAAAAAAAATTTTCAAAGAAAACAAACTCCTACAGGTGACCTGCAGCTAAGTGTTTTACAAAAATATGCAAGCGGTAAGTTATACTTGACAAATGAGAGCCGCCTGACAGTCATCTACAAAGATGGCTAAAATTCTGAAGCCGAATACTACCTGAAGTATTACCCTCAAAGGACAATAACTATATAAAAACTCAAGAAGTTGCCCAGGAGCCAACCAAACTAGCCAACTTATTGCTGTTGTTGTTGTTGGGATTAAAACCAAGGAGTACTGAGCTACATCCCCAGGCCTTTTTATTTTTTTATTTTGAGATAGGGTCTCACAAAGTGCCCAGTCTTGCTGTTAGGGTTCACTAGGGGAACCAATTTAGCATAATATGCATATACAATTATATGAATGATTTACAAGGTAGGCTTAAGATAGCCATCTGCAGAATCGGGTGGAAGACTGCAAAAGGGCACCTGCATGCTGGCGAGCCAGAGATCCAGTCAAAGGCTAAAGGCCTGGAGCTCACTGCAGCGTACGGTGCAAGTCCGTCTCGGAAAGTCGAGAGTCTACCTTGGAAAGCTGAAAAGTCTGCATCGGAAGACCAACGTCCGAAGGCAATGGTGAAGACCCGAGCACCTCTGGAGAAGAAAGAGGGAAGACTTCCTGCCTTTTTCTCTTTTTATTCTGTCCAGGCTATAAGCCTATTGGTTAGCGACACCCACATCCTGGATAGGTCTTTCATCCTTGGTTCACAGTCTACCTGTCAATTATCCACAGACACACTCAGAGCTTTACTAATATGCTAGGCGGTTCTGACTCGTCAAGTCGACATACCACAGTTAATGATCACAATCCACCCCTCCTCAACTTGACAGCCACGCATGTCTTTAAACCATACTTAATCTCCAAATACAATAGCGAGTTCATAATTACACAAGACACGATGCAACTATCCTGCATACAAATGGAAATGGATTAATTACCTCCTCAGAATAAAAGGCAGTTTTTCTTTGGGTGATGCTTACTGCTCTCCTAGCATTCCGTAACTTAAACATTATAATATAGATTTAACAATAGTTAAGAAACAGTATTAAGTCTATCAATATTATGTTACAAAGAAAACAGATATCCACTTAGGATATGTATACACATGCACAAATATATTAACAAAATAGTGAAGAAATACTCATGACAATTACAATCCTCATTTATGTAATGGGTCACAAGGTCATAGCTACCTTTTTCTACTACCCATTCTGTATTCTCTTGGCCTTCAACAAACATCTCAGCAGGTCTTGATTGTTTGCCTGCCAGGGTGACATCTACCTTCACTCCTGAAGCTCCTGGGCTATTTGTCATCCTGCCTGGATTAGGTTGTTATAGTTTATCACTGGCCCTAATAACGGAGCATGGTAGTACTAGAAGGCACCCTAAGAGATCTCCTGTATGCCAAATACAATCTCCCTCTCCTCCATTGTGGGGTAGAAGTCCCCTTCCCCTTGGCAGTCTAGATCAATCACCCCTGCCAACACCATAACTCCTTTTTAGCTTGCCTCAGTGGAATAAGAAGCTCAAAATTTTCTGTCTTAGCTTACAGTTCAGTGGAATCATTGCCCTGCCTGGTACAAACCCCCCGCCCTGGACCTAAGACATATAGGCCAGCAGAGCACAACATCACAGGAAAATGAAGTAAAAATTTCGCTACTGCATCATTAGGGGTAACGGCAAGGTGTACTATTCCCACTTCCACTCTTTGATTCCTGGACTGTGAATTGTGGCTATGGGAGAAAGAGCACCATAAATTGAATGCAGATTCAAAGTATCTATAAACTTCTGGAGAACCTTGCCCTAGCCCTGCAAGGCATTGCATCTAGCTGTCACTATAATTACATCTGCAAAAGACAATTCCACCTTTCTATCAATCTGCCTATTTCTGGAGAGTGAGAAACATGGTGAGACCGGTGAATTCCATGAACATAAGCCCACTGCCTCACTTCTAACCATGAAATGCATTCCTTGGTCAGAAAAAAGGCTGTATGAACACCATGATGGTGCAAGAGACATTCTGTAAGTTCACAGATGATAGTTTTAGGAGAAGCATTGCCCTTTCCATAATAGGAGTAGTCCAATATGATCAGCCTGCCATCAAGTCACAGCCTGGTCACCACAAAGAACAGTGCCATGTCAGAGACTCAGTGTTGGTCACTATGGCTGCCATACTGGCAGTCACTGAATAGCAGTGACTATAGCCAGGTCAGCCTCAGTGAGCAGAAGTCCATGTTGCTGAGCCCATGCACAGCCTCCGTCCCTACCACCATGACCACTTTGTTCACGAGCCCATTGGGCAGTAACAGGGGAGGCTGAGGACAAAGGTTGACTGCTATCCACAGAATGAGTCACCCTGTCCACATGACTAAAGTCCTCTCCTGACGAGCTCACCTGTTGGTGAGCATTTACATGGGACACAAATATCTTTACACCCTTCGCCCATGTGGAGAAGTCTATTCATATATCTCTCCCTCAAATATTTTTGTCATCAAATTTCCAGTCACGTTCCTTCCAAGTCCTTGGCCATCCAGCCAGACCATTGGCTACAGCCCATGAATCAGTACGTAGTCTCACATCTGGCCATTTTTTCTTCCAAGCAAAATGCACAACGAGATGCCCCAACTCAAGTTCTGCCTCTCGTTGAGATTTCTCTTCACCACTATCCTTCAGGGATGTCTTGGAAAAGAACTGAAGCGCTGCCACTTTCCACTTTCAGGTGGTGCTTGCATAATGTGCAGACCCATCTATAAACTAGGCCCTAGTTTTCTCTTCCTCTGTTGGCTGGTCACATAGTACACTCCATGAGGCCATGCTGGGGGACAGAAGACAGTATAGCAAGGAAAAACGGGGATTTGGGCAACTTCATGTAGCTTATTTGTGCCTTCCAGATCTGCTTGAGCCCAATCATATATACCTCTTACTCTTAAGGATGGACTGTTGCTATGCACGTCCAACTATATGACTTGGTAGGTCTGAGAGGAATCAGCTCATGCTGGGCAAGCGAGGTTGCATGGGAGCCTGGTGTCCCACAGTCTTGTGTTCAGTTTCCACTAAGGCCCAGTAGCAGGCTAGGTACTGTTTTTCAAAGATAGAGTAGCTACCTACAGGTGATGGCAGAGCTTTGCTCTAAAATCTGAATTTTGCTTGTTTGTTTGGTTGGTTGGTTTTTGGAGGCAGGGTCTCTCTATGTAGCTCAGGCTGGTCTTCAGCTCTGTATGTAACCCATGCTAACCTCGAACTCACGGTGATGCTCCTACCACTACCTCCCAAGTGCTGAGATTATAGACATGCACCGCCAGGCCCAGCTTCCAACTTATTTTTATTTTTTTTCAACTTATTTTTAATACAAAGAAAGAAGTGAGTATAATATCTGGTAAATAGAAATTATTCCTGGCCCTCCTCCTCTAATTAAAGATGAATTTGTAAAAACAAAAAGGGGAAGAGGAGTTTGAAAAGATCCCTAATTATTAATTCCCCTCTAGAATTACTTATTTCCACTGGTCCCTAAAGCACAGCCATCCCCAAGGTTAGAGCAACCTGGTTCTCCAAGCTCTCTAGTACTTTTTACTCCCTCACCAGGACTGCCGGGAGCAACAGTGTTTGGGTACACAGGACACCGAGTCAGACCTTTGCTCAGTCTCCTAAACATGGTCCACCTGCGAAGCGAGTAGGGGGTCTTTCTAGAAGGGGAAGCAACGTTGTGAGGATCAGAGAAGAGGATCAAAAGCTCCACAGACCTGGAGCCTTTCCCTGTTTTCTAGCAGCCCTGTGGCATAGGGTGTGGGCCGGTCAGACCAGCAAGGTAAACAGGATGGTATCGGTACCAGGGAAGACAGCAAACCCAGTGAATCAGGGCTTTTCTACTGGAGCGCTAGGTGTTACATATACATCCGCACGCCAGTGCTCCTCTCTTTAAGCACTCTGACTTTCTTGTTCCTGCTTCCCTTACTCTTCACCACCATCCTTTCTTCCTTTCTCCTATCCCATGTACGCTGTTTGCAAGCTCACATGCATTCTGGATTTCCTGTTCCATCAGACTATTCCGCTGTTTGCACCTTTAACAACCTAAAACTGCTCCCCTAGGAATCCACTACATTTATGCCTTTTTCTCCTTCTCCATGGTATTGAAGCATTGCTGGAGAAAATCACATACTCCTGAATGGTAGGTCTGTGGTATACAGTCTTACAATCTGTTAAGTGCTTCTTGGAAATTTATTTACTGTGCTTGGTCACTGGGCTCTTCTCAAACTTACCCACTTTCCCAGAGTTGGTTATTCTGTACCACTCTTCCCCACACAACTTCTGCATGTAACCTCGCCTCCTACTTCAAGAAGAAAAAATAAAATAGAAGCTATAGCACAGGAATTCTCTTAACTTTGTAATGGTTAGCCACCAAGAGTATTTATACCCACATCATCTTATGTCTTTTCCTCTTATTCCAATTAAAAATTATCCCTTCTCCTCTCCTTCTTTATTTTTACAGTAATTTCTTCAGCCATTTATAATTGCCATCTTGGCATATCCACTCTGTTAAATCTACACGATACCTACTTACCTCCTAGCTCTCTCGCCAGAGAAAATTAGTTTGAAATTTTATCTACTGCACCTGCCACATTTTCCTATTACCTTTCAATGATTAGTATAGCACTGACTAGAAACAGCAGCAGAGGCCTTTTTCTATTGTAATTGCCCCGACTCTCAGAGATGGAGCCTCAAACTACCACGTGTGTAGTATTAAGTTGAACAATTTGAAATGGCCAATAAGCAACTACTTCTGACTTACAAAAATGCAATTTTGAATCATTTAATCTGTCCATACCCTCTAGCCACAGACGACCAGAAACACACCCGCAGCTGAGCAAGCTGCGTTTATTGCTCATTGCAATGTGGCAGAATGCACACCATTGAGAACTGTGGGATATCTCAGTAGGAAGACGTTGGAAAACATTATAAGACTTGAGTTTATCTTGGATGATTGATGGAAGGAGTTATGGAAACAGAGCTCTGCTGTGGATCGAAATCTAGCAGGAAGCAGATGCAATTCTATCATTGGGTATCTTAATAAATCTCATCAGAAAAGACTAAAGTTAACACTGTAACGGACAAAGGAGCAACAGTCACTCATATTATCCAGGGCAAGAGGACATTTGATAAATTTTGTGATCTGAACAATATTTATGGACATGATTATAGAATGGTCTTGGCTTTTATCCCAATCCATCATGGCCACAGAATGTCTTTGTTTGATGTTGATGTTCTATGAAATTATGTTCATCCGAAGAATACACAGTTTAGCTAACAGTGCCAGGTCAGCAGATGACAACATGATGCTGGAGGGTAGTATCAAGCTAGTTTTCTGGACATCACAGACTGCTTTCTCAATCCACTTTTGTTCTCTTTTTCAATCCCCTTTTTAACGAAGGAAAAATGATATCCTGGTTCTCACCATTGCTGAGATTGTGCCTATAAACATCAGAAGATTGTCCAGAAGTCTGTCTACAACCGGGAGATAGTAACTCTCCTATCTCCTCTGTCCCAGGATGTTTTTAAATCACCTGACATGACAATGATTGTGCAGTAACATTTAGGAGCGTGGACAGACTATACTAGCCAAATACAGAAAAAGCAATAAACTGAAAAAATTATTATTCCTTCACCTTTACAGTAAGTCTCAAAGCCAGGGGCCTGGAATATAAAACAGATCATGAAAACATGTCCCCACATCCATCTGGGTCTGTTTTAGAAAGTCAGGTAGATTTTTATTTTAACTCGGTCATAGTCTGTTCTTCTTGCCGTCTAGCATATAAGCACATAAGGAAGTGATTGTTACAGCATAATATTTTCCTTGATTTGTTAAGGATAAATCAAAAGTTATGGCTCTCCATGATAGCTCTAGCTAATGAACTTAAACTGGTTTATCAGGTTTCTGGAGAAGAAACTGTGTGATTTATATATTTTTCCTAAGTTCAAGTTTAACATCTTTTCCAGTGCTTTTTTGTTTTGTTTTCATTAGATTTAACTGCTGCAGAAGCTCTAGCCGATATAGTATGCATAAAGAAAGAATTAATCTCCCCTGTAGGGAGGTTTTCCAAATAGCTTGTACCAGCCTCTTCAAGGAGTTTTCTGGGCATTCTACTGGCACTTTTGCATATCAGAAAATCTCTAAGAATTATCCTGAATATGCATGTTAATTTAGTGTGTGGCAGGCATGGTTAAGCTGATGATCACAAAAATAGTACTCTAGTAGGTGCAGACTGTATTGAGAATGTACAATAGGATAAGCAGGCCAATTTTTTTGTCTCTCCAGTTGGGCAGCTTCCTTCGATGGAGCAAAATCTTTCCTGAAGAGCAGGTTGATATGTCTCTGAAGAGATCACAATGAGAGTTATGGAAAGAGTAGCCCTAAAGTTAGTTCTCATTCCTGAAAGTCTACATTTTTCTGATACAGTAGTAATGACTTTAGCAAAAGCTAATGGGAAGTCAAGGTTTAATTTTTATAATACTAAATAAATGTTGGAATTAATGATGTGAGGAAAAGTTAAATTAAAGAAAATCTTATAAAAGATATTCTACCTTTTGAAGTGTTTGATGGAAGTTATCAAATTCTGTCATCCAATAGTTAAATTATAGCCAAAGCTATGATCTGAGAAAAACATCAAAAAAATCTTTTTTTTCCTTAAATGGCCAAAAGTTATAAAGTGTCAAAAGTAATAGAATAAAAACAATAGCGGTCATGTTGAAAAGATTTTTATTTACTTAATGGGATCAAAATATAACAATAGGTAAAGCTGGGGGTAAAGGAAATGTAAATGGATCATGCAGAATCTGAAAATTAATCTTGCCCATCGTCTTGGATGGAAGCTGCTTTTTCTTTCTTTCTTTCTTTCTTTCTTTCTTTCTTTCTTTCTTTAAGCTGCTTTTTCTGAGCAATTAATTCCTAAGGATCCTAAATGAAAGGACACTGAATGAAGGGCTGTCCAGTAGTCAGTAGAAAATATTGTGTGTCTTTTACATTGGGATCAACACATTGGTGTTGTAGTGCTGTGTTAACATTACTAGGAAAGGCCTATTCTATCAAAGATCAAGGGTAGTTTTTCCCTAATTTCCTTTAGAAAATGAAATATACAGATTTCCAATCATGCAGGTTCTGTTTAAGAGGATGTTTTAGGAATATGGCTTGTTGGTGATATTAGAGACGTCATATAAACTTCTCACAATGTTTGGTCATATCAGTCTGTGGTAGAATAGAATCTAGGATTGGAAGTAATGTCCGAAGGCATGGCACAGCCTGATTGTCACTCAGAGGGATCTCGTGGTGAAATGGCATTCTAATTCAGCCCAAAACTCGAACGGAGAGAAGTGGGGACAAGGAGAATTAAACAGAAATAAGAAGCACCCATTTTTTTCTAAATTCTGCCCTTTGATGTTTGTATTAATCACCTGAATATCCACAGATTGCAAAAGAATGTTAAACTCCCCTGTCTCTTCCTCACCCTAAATCACTCCTCTTCCTTATCGACACTCAGACTGTGACCCTTGTCCCTTCACTGTCAGCACAATAGCTAGCTTCCTCACTCAGACAAAGCTAGGCCCCAGTATTTACTCAGTTCCTTTACAGGCCCTGCCCCGGTGCCTGGTACCATGTAACCCACTTTGAGTCTGTAATCCCAAAGCTGTCGGAATTCAAAAACAATGTATAACTAAAAAGAGTTTGAGAATGTGCGTAATGACAACATGCCAAAGTAAAACTTCTTGATTCTGTTACAAGATAATGAGACAATGAATTTTCAAACAGTATATAAGGGATGAGCAGACAAAGACTTGGGGTCGAGAGTTTTTTGCACTTCAGTGCCCTCTCAATCGCTAGCTAATAAATCGGACTCAAATTGGCTTCTGTGCTCGAGTGGTATCTCTACTCTCACCACCAAGTGAGGGGGGACCAGGACGGCCTGTGGGCCGGCTCAGACTTCCACTTTAATGGGAAGGGAGGGGAGGGGAAGGGATGGGAGAAGAAAGGAGGGGAGAGTCTAATTTCCAGTTTAAATCCTCCCAAGACCTGCCCATATTTCTATTCACAAAACACCCTGTATTCTTATAATATCTCCATTTTTTAGTTCTGTTTTGTTTAAACAGCTTATATTGGTACATCATTTACTTCCAATTTATCAAAGTTGTCTCAACTTGATTATCAATTAGAATAATGTCCATGATTCAACACACATCCACACAACCAATATGTTTAAACTATTAGATGGATACATATAAAACTTTTGAGAAATACTGATTTGTCATTACTGGGGATGCTATGAAACAACTTACTATTTTTGAAACTGATAAACAGAAAAGAATGAACATTTATCATACACAGATGATACCACCAAGTAAGCCATTATTAGATGAGGAGTTCCTCTTTTAGAAACATTTCAGGTGATATTTGTAGTCCCAGCTACTTCAGAGACTGTCACAAAAGGATCGAGCCAAAGAGTTCAAGATTAGCCTGGGCCACACAGCCAGACCCTGTCCTCAAAAATCAACCAAACCAAAGAGTATTCCAAATAGTGAACTAAAAAGGAGCAGTAGAGTTATAATAGCACCATTTTCAAGTCCTACTGAATTATCACATCTAGATATTATGAGATCTAGATATTAAGTATTAAACACCCACAGACACAACTTGATATTATGCCATTTTTTTATAGTACTAGATACTGAACCTAGAACTTCATGCTACTAGGCAAGTGCTCTACCTGCCACTGAGTGCAGGCTTTGTTCTCAGCCTTTTCAGAATCTCACTAAATTGCCCAGGGTAGTCTCAAACTTTTGATCCTCCTGAGGAGCTGGGATTAATGATATGTGCCACTACACCCAGTCATTGTATGCAAAGTAGTTAGTCCTAAAAGTCAAACTTGCATCTGAGCAAGCCTCTATTTAAAATACAGGAGACAGAGAAGCATCTTACAAATGACATCATGTGAGTGCAATCAGCAAAACCACAATGTGGAACGTATCTTCATTTTTTTCAATAAATAAATTGCAGGAATGCAAGAGGGAAGTGAGAGCGAGAGGGAAGAAAGAAAGAGAGATTATTACGGATTTTTAATAGTCTAAAAGACTTAGCAATCCAATCACTGGGCCTCACTTAGATCTTGACTTAAACTTTTTAAAAAAGTTATAAGAAAATTACAAATTTGAACACTAATTAGATTATTTTATGATAGTAAGGATTGTTGTTAGTTGGTTTTCGTGTGATAATTATAGTGTCATTATGTTTATAAAACAGTCTTTAGGTATTAGAGATGCTTGAAATATTTACATATTAAACAATGTATCTGTGATTTTTTTAGGGGAGGTACTGGGACTCGAACTCAGGGCCTTGCGCCTGCTAGGCAAGAACTCTGCTACTTGAGCTAAATCCTCAACCTGTGATTTTTTTTTAAACTGTATAAAAAGAGAAGTGGATGGAGCAGAGACTAATCAAACTGTCTATGAGTTACAAATTGCCAATGCAAAAAGCTGAGTGATAGAAGTACATTTCATATCTCTGTCTGATTAATATATATGTTTGGCAGTTTTCCATAATATGATGTTTAATCAAATTAGATGCACTGAATACCTATCTAAAAAAGTAAAATTTGATTGACAGCTCATCTGTGTCAGTTTTTTACAACCATAACAAAACCTGGTACAAATTAATTTAACAAGAGAAAAAGGAGGCGGTTTTCCCAGGGCGAGGCTTATCCACTACACTCCGCAGGGCAGATACCATGATCACGAAGAGAAAAAGGGTTCAGTGACTCCTTTGCTCAGGCTGACAATGATGGAGGTGTCAGTCCATGAACGTGACCTTGCTGCTCTGGGCCTGTCTTGATACGGCACATCATGGTCAGTGCATTAATGGAAAAGGCCTGTTCATATAACAGAAAGAACAAAAGAGAGAGAAGACACTAGTGCCCCACAATCCCCTTTGGAGGCATCCTCCCACTAGTTTACAATATTGCAACATATACTTGAAGTTTTGTTAAAAAGATCTATCTCGTGTCGTGTTTTTCCCCCCATGGTAAGTGCTCTTACAACAAATTTAAATTTTTTTTAAAAACCATACAGACCATGCCCTAAGACCCTGTAAATACCCTGCCCTAGTCTTCACTTTCAGGCACTTCAAAGCCTCTGTCAAGACGGTACTCTTCCTTATTCTCCGACCTTATAAACTTAGCTTTGCTTGATCAATAGGTTTTTCTGGTGGTCCTCGAGGTATTTGACAGTTAATTAGTAGACGAGTCCAGGCATTTAAGAGTGGCATCTTGAAGATGTCTACTCATTCGAAAGTCAGGATCCATAATTGAAAAGATTCTCAATACTTGAGATTCCAGGATATCATAAAGTATTTCTAAAAAGCCAGCTCCTACAGTCAATTTGGTTACTAACACTTAAACTTTTGGAACAGAACTTTATGTGTTTTATGACTTTCTGGTCCCAGCATAGGGCTTCTATCATAGTAAGTGCTTGAGAAATATATGCTGATAAAAAATGAATATACAACTAGTTCTACCAATTAGTTACATATTTTGTGGTAAGCTTTCACAATTTTTTAGTTCCAAGGGGAGAGTGATATTTTATTTATAAACGTGACTTTCCAAAATTTTATTTGCTAAGATTTGAAATTGTTTGGCTTAAAATGAAAATATATTCTCTGTTCACGCGAGAGAATTTAAAAATAGCTTTATAATAAGAAAGCAGGCAATTTCCAAAAGATTATTTGACACAATCGTTCTGTAAGCAGTACTTTTCCCACTAGAGGGAGCTCAGCACCCACAACTAAAGAGCAAGACATGCCGGATAAAATGTCATTTCATTTTAGGGTGATACAGTTTGGGTAAACAGGATGTTAATTTGCAGAAGTAGGGAATTTTTTTATATGACAATCTACTTCAATTCTTAGCCCCTGCAATCCTGAATTACATAAAATGGGAATAATGCAAAATCAAGTAATCATCATCCAGTTAATTGATAAGGTAGTATTTTACATTGGTATATATAGGACAAGTAAGCGATATGTCATTATCTTTATTCTCTTCAGAGGAAAATACCAGTATTCATGAGAAAGAGAAGTAATACAACGCAATGACAGGTACTGTACATGGCAAAGGCCATTTGGATAAACAAAAGATCAAAATCCAGAAAATTTCTGGAAAAAATTAAAACTTCTTTAAATGACATTTATTTACATTTTAAAAGGCTATTTGCTTAAGAAACATAAAAACATGACAGAACCCTTCATAGGCCACTTTATACAATAAAATAGGCAAAAATAACATACATATCTTTTCAAGCAAAAGCATTCAAGTATACTACAAACAGTCCCAAGGCAGTAATACGCAAGCAGATGAGTCTCTGGGTACAAAATAATAATAATTGTATTAGCTTCCTCATTGCTGAGACCTAACATATGATACAATTTAAACTCGTAGTTTTGAGGGAGTTCAGTCCAAAGTTAGCTGGTAAGAGCATTGCGGCAAAAGGACACAGCAAGACTCAGGCGGTGGCAGGAACATCAAACGACAGGATGGATACAGCAAGAAGTAACAAAGAAAAGTTGATCTGTTCGTGGTAGCACGGGAGCAGAGCAGGGAAATAGTGGCCGGAGAGGACGGCCCGGTCAGACCCCAAGGCCACACCTCCATGACCCACCCCACACACCCAGGAGCGTGCTCCACCGATCCTCCAATTGGATCCCAAAGCCACATGGCACTTCCCCCTGACTCAAATAATAATGAAGAAAACTGTCACAGCTGTGAGGGACAGGCAATTTACTTTCTGCATTTATTTTCTCCAGACTGGATGGTGTCCATACGCAGGGAGGGCACAGTGTCCACTCCAACTCACGCGCTGCGGTCGCAGACACACTCTAAGCAGTGCTTTACCAGGCTTCTAGTTTTCGGTTCATTGCGTGCAACTATTCTGCACACACCATGAACACATCCATCCCTTCCCCAGAATTCAGTTGTTCGCACCTCTTACAAAGCCCTTCCCTCTCCCCGCATGGTAATAGCAATTTTCAGTATCTTAGCTGCCAGGATTTTCATATTCAGGATTTTAATCTGTTGAAAATGTGATTTTTGGAATTTTACACTAGCGATTTTTTTGTTTCAGGACTATCTTTAAGAATTATGGGGCTGGGGATTTAGCTCAGTGATTAGAGTGCTTGCCTTGCAAGCACAAGGGCCTGAGTTCGATCCCCGGCACCACAAAAAAAAAAAAAAAAAAAAAAGAATTATGCAGAATTTTCACCATATGGATACATACTTGACCAAGACCATACTAATACTTCATATTAATTTGAACAAAGGAGAATATTTGTTGGAAATGCATCTTCTGATGACAAAAATAACTCCCTCCATGTCACAGTGCACGTTTGCCACCAGCTCAGAATTTTCCGCCAGTTACCCTTTACCGCCCTCTGGTGGCAGCGCTTAGTCTCTGCCGCAATTGCTGAAGCCTGGAGAGGTCCCCGGGAGACCCCAAAAGCCAGATAATGGACTTAGCGGTCTTCGAGGCTGCCTGTGAACTTTACCCAGGAGTGGGCTCTGCTGGATCTTCTACAGAAGAAACCGTACAGAGACGTGAGGAAGTTACTTGATACAGAAACCTTGTGAAAGTAAAGAAGGTGTTCGATATGGAGAACACTTCAGCCAGATTTCAGATATTGCTAGAAATGTGTTATTGTTCATTGCCAATTATGTATTTTCATTTTATGTTGTATATGCTCTGAAAAAACTCCACATATGTAAGGGATGTGTTTTTTCAATTTCAATCAATTCTTAGACCCCTTTTTGAATTACATGCAGTTGTGGTTTGGATCTGGAATGTCCACAAGCTCCCACACCCTTGGAAGTACGGCTTCTGGAGGGGTTTGGTCGTGAGGGTGCTGTACTCATGGGTGGATTCACCCACTAGTAAGTTCAGTGACTGAGTGTGCTACCGGGTCGTGGGGCCTGGTTGAGAGAGGAAGGTCACTGGGGGCATAACCTGGAAGGGTTTATCTCCCTCCCTAGCTCCCCGCTTCTCCCTCTGCTTCCTGACCACCATGATGCGAGTAACTGTCCTCCATCAGACCTTCCACCATGCCCTTCCTGCCTTGGCGCCAACTGACTATGAACTGAAAATGTGACAAAAATAAACCTGTCTTTAAGCTGTCGGTGTCAGGCATTTTGTCCTAGCAACAAGAAAGAGTCTAAGACCCATCCAAAAATCTGTTATCTATCATCAAAAGTTACTGGGTACGATCAGGTGATATAATCAGTAAGCCTCAACCCACCTAGATACGAGTTCCTTAAGTAAAAAAGTGCTCAAGTTGTCTTTCAGGAAAAACCTCCAGAATCTGCTGACCACAGTATGGAATAGGCTTTTCAAGAACGGACATGAGCTGAAGAGGCCAGCTCATCAGGTCAAATGATCCTTTCACGTTTGCTTTGTACCTCTGGCCCGCCTTTTGATTCTCCCATTTTGTTGAGACACTGAAAACCGTCTGATTTTAAAGGGATTGTTACGGAGACACTAGAGTAATTCACTTTCTTACCCTGACAACAAAATGTTGGATGAGCAGAGTTTTATCTAGGACAGAGAATTATGCAGTAATGGGATAAAGGGAGGCAGGAGGAGGAGAAAAGAGTATGTTGGAAAAAGCAACACGAATGGATTTTCAGCCAATTTTTACAAAACATACAGACATAAACTAAAACGCTGAAAATACAACCCCTTAAAATAATCCCTCCATGAAACTCATAGAAAGTCCTGAACTCGACAGTAGGGACCAAGTCCAGCAAGAGAAATTAAATAAATTCCACGTTTAAGTGCTCCAGATGCAGGTGGTCAGAGGCTACCAAGTAATGGCAGGCTTCACCAAAGACAGACCACCAAAGAATACAGACCACGTTTGCCACACCCGTTCTCTAGTCACCTGGGCATCTTTCTAAGCAACATCTTTTTTTTTTTTTTTTTCCAGTACATCCTTTCTTTACGGAGCAAAGCCTTCAATCGGGATCCCTAAAGTCCTGCTGCCTGTGAGCTAGCACCGATTTCTGCTTTATCCACGCGCTCGCCCTACGCGTGGACATCCGGGGTCTCACGGCCCCCGCCACACACACGCTCCCGCAGTTTCTGAATTCACGGCTGGAAAGGGCTCTCCCCGGAAAGGCAGCGGATGCCGCTCCGCTCCAGAACCGCGAGCACGG